>JAUKPT010001237.1:0-15928 GCA_032273505.1 Nanomia bijuga
ATCGAAAACAGTTTCTTCAACAGTTGAAATGTCAGAGAGCAGATACTTCAAACAATCAAAATTCAAAGTATAAAAATATTCTGTCAGAGTCTTGAAAGAGGGCTTGTTTTCAATCTTTATACTTTCAAAATCGATGGCCATAGTGTTAATCATCCGATCAAAAGCAAAAGAAAGCTGAGCTTGCGATTCCTCAATTCCTTGCTCATACTTTTCTTGTAAGGCAATACATGCATCTTCAGATAGCATGTCCATATCACACAACAATCCAAGAATAAAATCTGAATGATATACAACAAGAGACTTTCGTAGCCATGATGTCTCATTTACACGAAAATAAAGTAAATTACATAAGCTCATACTTTTTGCACCTTTGATGAACAAATCAGGAAACAATGAAGCAGCAAGACTAATATTTGGATAGCAGCTGCTTACCTTTGAATTGGTTCTATTTTGTATGCTAGCTAACAATGGGTAATGGGTATAATCATTCTGTAAGTTCAATTCACTACTAGACGTAGATTTTACATCTTTCTTCACAGAAATGCCTTTACTTTTTTTAGATGATTTCAACACATCCACTTCAATATCAACATCTTCGCTATCAGAATCAGACCATTCAAATGACGAGTCTGAATCTGATTCTTCTTGGGCTCGTGGTGCACGAGGAAGATGTTGTGTTGCTAATCTCTCTTTTTGGCGTTTCTTTTCTTGTAACATGTAATATGATATATATTTTACCATTAAAAGAACAATTATTATTGTCAAGAAAAACGAAACAAAAAAAGCTATCAGTACGTAGTTATCAAATGCATTGACAGCAGTTCCTTTAACAATAACATTCACTTTTTTGCATGTTTCTTCCATTTTAATTAGTTGATTTGATCTAAAAGAAATATTCAAAAAAGTAAACAATGGCCTCATCTTAACATTTGTCTAATTTAAGCTATTGATAAGTTGAATTACATCATGAAAAAACTGATAGGTTCATTTAAATATTTTGGAGGTGAGATTCTTTAGTGAACCAAATAAATGATGTAATAATCAAATAATCAATAGTCTAAATTAGAAAAAGTTTGGCAGATATGTAGAAAGAAATGTAAAAATGGTATTATTTTGAATTAAGAGAATGCAAAGATGCTCTCAATCAATAAGAAATTCTCAGATACCTACAGATGTATAAAGCCCAATATATATTTACTATTGAGCTATATTTGTATTGAATACAATCTTATTTTGCCAAAAATATCAAATTTGTGAACCATTATTTAACCATATGGTAATTATTTGGGATGGTCTAAGCTGAATGATGTCTGAGATAAAAACTTCAAATATTGAGTTGTTAAAAACTGGTTAAAAATAATGGATGTAAATTAACAGCTTAATCAAAAATATAAGAGAAAATATTTTCAAGATTAAGTCTAATCATTTTTTGTTCCTAAATAGTCTAATTACTACACCGATCATGTGGACAAGAGAATGATGTTGTGAATGTTTTGACAGTTAGGATCTAACTGTTAAAAAGAAAAAAATTCTTTGAATCATGAACTAACAGACATTTTCTTGTAAATAAGGTAAAAACATAAAGGTATTTCTATATCATTTTCCTGTTGTATAATATTCCTTTCATCATGATTGTTTGTGATATAGAATCACATGTAAAGTATATATTATCAACAAATGGCTCTCAGTAAACAAATCATTGATATATTGGATAAGAAAACCATACTGTTGTGAACAAAACATGGCAGAAATTATATCACATGTTTATTTTCGTGATTAATAACATAATGTTTCATCATTGTATCATTAATCATAATAAATCTTGAGTAGTATTCAAATAACATATGTAGACAGGTCCATAAACCAAATACATTGTACATGTACTTGTTACTTCCTAAATCAGAGTGTCTTTTTCTATAGTAAAAACGTCAAAAAGCAGAGTAAAAAAATAACCCTATTCGATTAAGCTATGTATCTCTTGCAATTTTCTAAATGAATCAGTAATATGATACCATCAACTGTCTGACAGCCAAGATCTGGTGTATTACTCGATGTAGAAAAGTATGGCACCCGCCTTCCCAATACAGTTTGTGAACCCATTTTAGTAAGTATCAGCAGTGCAGTGAGTGGCTTGCCGGGGAGTATTCCAGAATTCAATTAACACATCAAACTTTTACCAACTCGAAATGTTATCAAGAGTTTAGAAAGTTTCTAAAATGGAAAGTTGTATTGACAGCCACAATTATGAAAGATATTTCTTAAATAACCATATAAACGAAAACATGTGTTATCAGCAATTTCAGACATGCAACAACCTGTAATTTAACTATCATGAAACTCAAATGTAGAATGTTTTGTAAACAATCAAACTTTATTTTGATAATTGTAGAAACATAGAAAAATAACTATCAACGTGTGTTGATAAGTAAAAACAGTTAGAAAATAAGAAGAGTTAAAATGTATGTTTTAATATAAATTTCAGTAATTTTCAAGTAAATAGCCTTATCTATTCACATTTCTACTATAAGAATGATGATAATCCGACAAACTTTGACTTCTGCATCAAGAACCATTAGACCAGCAAAGGGACCCAGATAAATACCATAATCAGTGGCGAATCTGGAGTGTCTTCAGTGTCTTCATGAAGACACTAATTTTTGATGAAAATAATTTATTTTATGTTTTAAGACTGAGTTAAAGACGAGAGCAAATACTAAGAAAAAAAGTTCCTGAAGTATGTGCTTCCATGTGTTCAATGTTTCAATTTTCCTACAACTTGGGGTAAATTTAACTTAGAAATTGAGCCAGATCCACCACTGATAATAAATGCTCTTAAAAATTAAAAAATTTGATAAAGGAATAAGTAAAATTAGTCATTTTGAAATAAATAATAAATCTTTTGATAAAAGAAGCTAGGTCCATAATAAAATGTGTTGATTTAGTGTTCCCTATAACAAGAAATTTCTTGATTAAAAGCCACATTTCACAATCTTCAGATGCGGTGCTTAATCAAAGGTGGTGCCTAATTGATGGTGGTGCTTAATTGAGGGCAGTGCTTAATTGAGGATTTACATAAGACCTAAACACAGTTCATCCAGCTTTTATTCTTATTGGAAATTACTGAAGCAAGCAACTCTGTGATATAAATGTGTACTGCAGTAGCAAAGTCTGAATAAAGTGGTATTGTCATGCCATAAGTCTAGTAGATACTAAAGCATTTATGTGCTCAGGGGTTAAGGATCCAGTTTCGTCTATATCTGTCTCAAATCTTCGTTTAGCCGGCTTGACCGAAAATCTTAATTCACAAAAAAGCTGGCTCGAAATTACATGGAGCATAAAAATCGATTTTTGCTCTGGTTCTTTATTGTTTATTTCTTTATTCCTTATGTTGATTTCACATCACTCGATTGAAAATTCTTATTACGACCCCTGTAACTAAGCCTGAATGGAGCACTGATAAAGTGGTATTGTCATACCATTAATTTAGTAGATACTACGAGAGCATATACATGCCTCCCTTTTCTCCAGGTATGTAGTTGAAGCACTGTAAATCTACCTCAACTTTTGTTCCTAATGGGAATTACTGAAGCAAGCAACTCTGTGGTGACAAATGCATAATCCACTAACAAAGCCTGAATGAAGCACTGAGGAAGTTGTCTTGTCGTGCCATTAAACTAGTAGATACAAGAGCTATGTGCTTCCCTATTCTCCAGGTAACACACAATTGCTATGTAGCTGATACTCAGAAAATGTACTGCCTCAACTGAAGACAATAAAATGTGTTGCTTATCTTACCTGAAACAATAACCAGAAACCATTTTTTTTTGAAAGAATTTAAAAAACTTTAAATGATACCAAAAAACCTACTAACATGAGGCTGATGGCTTGTTGTAACTGGAGATGAGTTATTGTTTGAAAACAATAAATATTGATCTACACCTAATAATGATAAGTATTCCCATGCGTGTTTGTAGGTGTGAATGTATGCAGATAGAAAGTGAGAAAGAATATAAAAATGTCATTATAAAGTTACAACACATAAACTTACTTTAGAAATAAAAAAAGACTAGAAGTTGAAACAATATTTTGACAGAGTGTGGGAAATAGAGTGATTGAACTATTGGCCAGAATTATGGGTAATTGGATATTGATTTGATTATTAAACCATCGCAAATCGAGGCTCTCCACTATAAGAAAATAAATGTATAAAATTATTGAAAGTTACTTCAAAGTTGATAAAAAGAGATTTAAAAAGAAATATTCAGTGCTACAGAATAAACATGATGTTCAGCTAAGAGGAGGATATCAGAAATTATCCTGCCTCAAATAAGCAACTACCAATAAAATGCGCTAAATTGGGTCACGTGCCAACACGATATTTCACGGTATCCCTTCCCTAAATGTCTAGAAAAAATAAATTTCGTTTGAAAACAATGATTTGCTATGTGTCATAAAAAATGTAAACAAAACAATGTAATGGAAGGAATTAACGTCAATAAAATCTATCTATGGTTTATACCATTAAAAAGCTCAGTAAAAGATTATACGAAGAATAATGATATAATTGTACATGAAATAGGTTTTCGGCGGGATAAATTCGTTGTTCAGTCTGTTAGTGACGGAATACGTTGAGATATGCAGTGTGCAATTCGTATTTGGACTCAGCTTAAGCCTTGTCCTAGATACATATTACAAACTGCATATCTCACTGTATCTCGTCACTAACAAAGGAGTAACTAACATTATCCTGTAATAAAAGTTATTAGTAATTCAAAAATTGGACAGTAAGATCAGAAAAAATTATTTCAAAGTTTAAAAGATTCAATGAGAGGAAATCGAGATCATTAAAAGTATACAAATTATTCCTGATATTAATTAAGTTTGAGTAATCATATCAACACTATGCTTCAATTTTATATAAAATTCTATTTCAGACTTCTTGTGGTAGGAAACCAACATAAAAGAATTGTCTCCAATTTTGGCTTTGATTGGTTTAAAATTACATCACCATGAATCTGATTGGGTTCAATTGGATATGTCACTGAAATAATTTTATTTGAACCAATCAGAACCTTGATGATGTAGTTTTTAACCAATCTAACAGGTGAAATGAGCCAAGGTATGGAGCCAAACCCTAGTATAGGGTATAATTTAGTATTCAGTATTACTTGAAAAATTTATTTACATCCATCTTACATCATAGTAAGATAAAAATTATTGTTTACATATAAATACTCTTTCATTCCATGCAATAGCATAAACAATCTGAAAAATAATAAAGTCCAACTTTGAGATTTTTATGGGGATTTAAGGAATTTGTAATGGATTAGTATAAAATTTTGAATCAAGTGCACAAGATATTTGAACAGTAACAGCAACTTACCCATTACTAAAATCATTATTTCAAAGTGATCAAGTTTTTCACGTAAAAAAAATGTTATGAGGTAAAAAAAATCACACCAACTTTAAGAATTTATTTTTTATGAACTCTAAACCACAATTCATTTTGCATCCAAAAGAATAAACCTATATGTGATCAGAAAGAACTCTGCTTAAAAGATGGTGAAGAAAAAAACTATCAATAAGATGTTCTAGCAATGAAGTATTCATTAATAATGGCAACATCTGGCAACATGAAAATAAGAATCTTTTAAGGCAGGTTTTTTCCCCACATCACTTTTCTTTTGGCAGGAGATACGGGAACTGGAAGAAATTGGCGGCTTTAAAGAACCTTTTTCTAAAGCTAATTAACAAATTTCTTTTATTAACGTAATTGATTTATAAGCAATAGAAAACAAATTTGAAAAGTCAATAAGCAACTCCAGTACTATTAGTTTGACATTTCACCAAAATAACCAATTAACACTTTTCATACATTTTTGTGTGTTCTGTTTGGCAATGCCAGTACTAATTTTGCATGCAACAAAAAATATTTTTTATTATCATTACTGGTGTACATAAGTTGACAGTGAATTTGGACAATGTAATAAAGCATTAATAAAAAAGTTGTTTATCAAAGTAAATATATTCCACAAAAAAATATAGTTACAATCGCAAAAAGAGCAAAGATATTAAGTAACAAAACTCAAAACAAAACTTAAGTACCTTTTCCTTTTACAGACAAAATTTGCAAGACATCCCAGGTCAACTGTGATTTGTTGCCTTTCTACTGTTTAGCACTCTTCATTAAGAAAGTTGGTGAATAGAGGTTGCACTTATCCCTAATTACCTGATGCTATGTTGAAGCAGTTGAAAAGAGAGCCTTCTGTCTGGTTAGTAACTTACTTTTCTTTAAATAGAACCCTATATGATCTTAAAAAAGGTTTCTTGAAGTTTTGTCCATAAAAAGTAGTAACATGATTCAGAATTAACTTACCCAAGATAAACTTTCATTAATGTAAAATGTTTTTAAAAATAAATACCATATTTAAGTTATACAAATCAATAATATATAAGTTGGAGAATTTAGTAGTAGAGAGAATTCAACCTTCAGACTCTGCACCGATTTGTTACAGGAATAAAATGCAGCAAAGGCAAAGTTGACACATTATTTCTTTACAACACAGAATTTTAAGTCAATTTTAATTAATGATTTATTCATTTTTAATAAAGCATGTTGTCCTGTCAACATTTTTTAATTATTACTAGAAGAAAATAAGAAATGATCAAAAGTAAAAAATCAGCGTTTTCTAAATCTTTACACAATCAAAATACCTGGAAAAACATTTGACCCTATTGTATAAGATAATTTAACAAAACAAATCTTCTTTTCCAGATAATCTTTTTAACAATTACTGTTTTAAAATTAAGAAAAAAGGGAATGACAGAGTTAAAAACAATGATTTTGCATGTTTCTTCAACAACTGTATATGTTTAGTTGATGTTTCAACATCATCTTCTGTTTTTTCTCTTCCTAGCATGATGCTCTCTTTTATATCTTTTGGCTTTCACTTTCATATAACAAGCAGCATTTATTGTAATTTTTTTTTTATTGAACATCTATATAATGTAATGAGAAGGGAAACAAACGATGATTGAAAAAGAAATTTGATAAGAAAAGATCATAAAACAAGCAATACAACAAAATACTTGTTGTCAAACAAAAAGAAAAAGATTAAAAAAATATTTTTTCTCCATGACATAAAAAACTATTTCTTATTAATTTCACATCATACAATTTTTTGCAACATGATAATTGCCTTTCATTAATTACAGATAGCATTGTAAATCAATATGTGTATGTATGTGCGTACATGCTTAAATGTATGGTAAAGATATCCTCATTTGCATGAGAATGATAACATTGCATTGTTTTTATAATCAACACTTCTCAACAAATCTTAGGAATCATATATACATCAATTAACTTTAGGGGATTGTCTACAAATTATAGGTAAATGTCATCATTTGATGTTTAGTCAAAACTATAAAACATGAAAGTATTTAGAAGTCAACCTATCATATTCTTTTGGTGATATAATTTCCAACAAATCAAGTGACAAATTTGCATATAATTTGTAAACAAACCCAAACTAGCATTTCAGTTGTCCATATTTGAACAGTTCTTTGTATGCCAAATTACATGATTGTTTTGTTGAATATCTTAGAAATACAAATAGGTTTGGTTAAATCTTAGTTGCCAGGTGTTTCATAAAAAAATGATGTAACTACCATTTTGTTGTATTTACACTGTATTTACATTTACATTGTTTACATTGTGTTGTATTCCAAAAAGGTGTTCTTCAAAGCTACTTCCTTCTTCCAAGATCAAGCAGTGCTGGTTTTTACAAGAATCTTATGATTGTAAAGATTGTATTTTGTTTGCTTATTATTTTTATATTGCACAAAAAAGAGTAAGTTTGGTACAGTCTTACTGTTATGCTTTTTCAATACGGTTCTCAAGAAAATGAAAGTTTACAGTTTACCTTTATGAAACTTTCCAGCTTGTGTGTGAATTACTTATGTTGCCACTTCCGACCTGTAAATTTATGAGATTATAGAAATCTTTAAATTAGAAGAAAGTTCTATCTAATCCTGAAATCAAACTGTGTGAACCTCACATTTATATAGTCTGAGAACAAATATTTGGGATTTGGAAAGTGTTAATCATAAACAAAACACAATATACTATACACATCTCAGTGTATTTGTTAATTTTCAAAAAAATTAGTTTCTAAAACAAGCCCAATAAAAAAATAAATATTAAGAAATGAGAGAAAATGTATTAATTCCATAATAAAAGTTGTTTGACAAATTCTGCTTATTCAAACAATGAAAGTCTGCCAACCTCTACAAACCCATATAGAAACCAAAACAAACAATTCCTTTTAATCAAGAATAAAGCTTACAATCAAAATGAGCTGTCATCAGGTGGAGACATGGTGACACTTAACAAATATTGACTTATATATGACATGTTTTTGTTATTCATTGATCAAAAATTGAAAATGTAATCATATATTTTGAAGGGGTGGCTAAAACAATTAAGTTGAAAATTGTTTCATCAAGGATAAATAAGGTGCTTCTGGAAAAATATGTAAATATTGTAAACAATTTTAACATCTAGAAGAAAATAATAGCTTGTAGCATAGAAAATAATGTAGTTAGTAATGAAAAAGTTTAAGATTAAGATGTTGCCTTTTTGAAAAAAAGAAATGTCATAAAAATACAGAAAACTTTACTGTTTCATAAAAACTTTCATTTCCTTTTCATCAACTTTTTTTGTTTATTGAATGGAAAATTGTCATCTCAACATGAAAAAATAGATAATTTCAAAAAAAGTAAAAAAAAAATGAGAAATCAATTATTCTTATTTACATCAACAAGATTTTAAAAGAACAAAAATTCTAACCCCAAAAAATAACAAATCAATTATTAGCAAAGTTTGTCCCAAGCTATACAACTTAATACATTATAATTTACAAATTATCTTAGCCCAAATAAGATTTTTTATTTTCTGTAAAGAGTTTTAATAGCTTCATTAAAAAAATATCACGATTTATAGAATAATAACTATACATAAACAAGTTCTTTTGGTACAGTGTCTTTCTCAGTTTTATCAGCTAAAGGTTCGGTTTCTTTTGATTCAGTTTTCCCCTCAGGCTTTTCAGTCGAAGATTCATTTTTTTTTTCAGGTTTAAATTTTTCTTCTGATTCGTTAGGAACATCAATAGTCTTTGGTCTTTGTATAGATTTAGGCCGATTCGGAACACTTGGTCTATTACCAGCCTCAGAGGTTGTTCTTTTCATTGAAGGTGGCCTTTGCGGAGGAGTAGGTTTCTCTGGTTTAGGAGGAGCTGGTTTACTTGGCGTTGTAGGTGGAGCACTTGTGTTTGGACTCGTTGCCCTAGGTTGCTTTTCATGATTTTCTTCTTCAGTTTTTGGTGCAATATGAAGTTTTTTATTCATCTCAGCCATAAGTGCAGATCCACCTAGACCTCCCATAGGTATTCCCCTTGGTGGCTTCTTAACAGGAGCTGGTTTAGCAGGAGCTGATTCTGGAAGGCTTGCATGTTCAGGAGATTTGAACGATTCTGTGATATTTTCAGTCAATGGTGAAGATGGTTTCTTTTTCACGATAGGTGGTGGTGGCTTTGTTGGAGGAACATTTTCAGTATTGTGTAAAGGTTCAACTTTGGATGGTGTAGCTGGTTTACTCACCTCCACATCTGCTGCATTAGCATTCACTTCTGGTGCTATTTCTACTTTTGCTTTTGTTTCTGTTTCAACAGCAATATCATGCTTGTCTGTGACATGGCCATCGACTGCATCAGGTGCTTTTGGGGCTGTTCGTTTTTTCAAAATACCACCTAAACCAGGTAACTGAGGCAAGACAAATGCACCAGCTGGAGGTTTTACCTTTTTCTCTTTTGCTGACGAATCTTTCTTTTCAACCTCGTGTTTTTTAGGTCTCTCTGGGCGAGCAGGTGGTTCTCCTTTGACTGGAGGTTCAGGTCGATTAGGAGTGTCAGGTTTTGATGGTGGACTTGGTCTTGCGGGAGGTTCTCGTTTCAACTTCTCTGATCCAACTCTAGGCCTAGCACTTTCATCTGTGAAAATATTAACTCCCAGTGGCATTTCAGATTTGGGACGAGGTTTAGGTGTTAGATCAGCAGACTCACTGGGAGCATCATCTAATAACTCATCCACTGAAGCCATGTGAGCAAGTTTGGAGACATTTGTTGGTGCTCTTCTTCCACGGGCAGGTTTGACCCGATTATTACGAACACTGAGTTGAGTTGTATTAGTAGAAACATCATCAAAAGCACGAATACTTGGAAGTCTAGTAATACTTCCACCTCCATCAACTTGATCAGAACTACTTTCCACATCAACCTCAATAGTAATTCCTTCTCTAGGTTTATCAACCTGGACAGCAGCAGATTCTGCAGTTATACTTTTATTGAAGGATTCAGATCGTTGTGGTATTTCATCAGTAACTGAACTAGAAACTGATCCAGTATCTGAAATTTGTGATAATGTACGATGCATAACAACATCATTGAAAACATCATTTATCTCTGTGTCAGGAGATTCAATTGGTATTTCAACTTCTTCCACTTCACTTCTCTGTTTGTAAACTGTTGGTCTTCGCTTTAATGAGCAAGCCTTCTTCTTTTGAGCCTTGTGAAAACTATCTGTATACATTCGATTTCTTGCAGCAGGAGAAAGATGAGTTTCGTTCTCTTCACTTCTTAAGGATGAAGTCGATACAGTATCACGTGGTTTAGCAAAATCCCACTCTAAATCAAAATTATTTTCTTTTGTTATATCGCTCAATAGATCTGCAGCTGGTGTTGATAAAGGAGGAGTCATGACATCGCTACTATCACTTACACTTGTTGTTGGGACTATATTAATATCTTGGGGCTTACTCTTATGGTCCCCATTGACTTGAGCCTCTGATGAATTTTCTGTAAAAAGAGAGTTAAGCTTATCAATGGACCTGCGAAGAACATCAACAAACAATAACTTCAATTGTTCAGCTATACTTGTTGCAGTGAGTAAATTAGATTCACATAATTTATATGAAATTTTACTCTGACCTAATTTCATAATAGATGATGAAATTTCAGTTTTTTCAAATAAGCTTCTTTTCAGGAGTTCTTCCTTGATTTTCTGAAGATGCTCTTCCTTGTTTAATGCAGTTGGACAAATGTTGGCAGCAGATTTAAGCATCTTATCAATATTTTCTTTAACAACACATTCTACTGAACTGACAACGTCACTTGTTACCTTCGAAAACATATCATCTAACATATTTTCAGAATGTTCAGGATCTGAATATAACTCTAATAAAACTTGCCTAAATAAATCAGCTTCTTGAATCAATTTTTCTGCAACAGCAATTTCTTTTTGTACATCACTATTTTCTGATGATTTGACTTTAGTGATGTTATTACTTAGCAGTGTAACATATTCATCAGTTTGTTGGGTATAGTGGTCTATGGAATTCATAAGTAGACCTTGATGTACTTTGTAGGCTTGTTCAGGAGATGATTCTTTTGCTGATTGGTTACGAATCATTGCTTTTTCAATCAAACCATATGATTTTATAAATGAGTTAGAATTATTTGCTTTCATTGATGCACTTAAATCTGTCATAGGTAGAGGCATAGAACATAAGGTAAAATTTCTATCCATTGCTTGAGCAATATCATGTAAACCTTTTGCAGTAATACCATTCCTATCAAGCAAAATTTCTCTTAAACTTGTGTTGATTTGTAATGCTTTTGCTAATAATCTAGCACCTACATCTCCAATACCATTGCCTCTAATATCAATAAAGGTGAGGGTATCATTAGTACCAAGGCAATCAAACAATACTGAAGCATATACTTTCAATCTACTATCAGCCATCGACAATTTGGTTAGAGGAGTATCAGCCATCAATATATCACCCATTGACTCAGCAATCAAATTAGTACCCTTAGCTTTTGTAACATTGGAGGATAGATCAAGTTCTTTAATAGAACAATTATTTTGAATTCCTCTACAAATTGGAATGATATCTTGTTCTAATCCATTGTTTGCCAAGTTAAGATTAGATAAAGATATTTCTTTCAAACAAGAAGTTAATTCGGCAGCACCACTAGATTTTAATTCATTATTTGAGAGATCTAACCCAACATCAATTAAAATAGGATTATTTAACAAACCAACTAAAATTGCTTTCACACCACTAGCTGGTAGTTTGGTATTCGATAGGTTAACATTTTTAAGGGCTCTTGACATACTAAAAAACTGCTGAACAGATGATAGCGATTGGCTCGATTCTTTAGGTTTCTTTCCAAAAAATGGATTTCCAGAGAAATCAAGAACTTTCAAAGACAATTGACAGCCACGGTGAAGAGCAGTAAATAGTAAGTCCAAAGAACATTCAGTATTGGACAGTAATAATTCTGTCAAAACATTAGGTTGACTTAAAAATTCACATAAACTTTGAGTGCCTTCTATTTTCAATGAATTTCCAGATAAATTTAAAATACTTAATGTTGATGGCATCAATTTATTGTTTTTCAAACAATTAGCAACATGAGCTCCCCCTTTGCTCGCCATTCCAACTTCACTTAGATTTATGAATTCTAAACCATTTTCCATTGAACCTAAGATACCAGCTACAGTACCTACGCCTTTATCTTCAAGATTATTCTTCGAAAAATCTATTCTTTTGATTATCTTATTTGGATTTGAACCTAATGCCAAAGCAATTTTTTGAATGTGATCTTTATTAAGATGGCAGTCTTGAAGAATAAATTCTTCTATAGATAATGTTCTTCTAATAACTTTTACAATTACATCCACAACTTCATTTGTTAACTTTCGTGATGAAACTATGAATCGTGTGAACCATTTATTATATGAAAGTGCACCGATCAAAGGAATAAGATCTTTCATATCCAAACGATCAAAATCTTCCAAATCAAAGTCCTTACAACTATGTGCAGCATATATTGTATCAATATCCCAACGGACTTCAGCATTATGTTCTGAGGTTTGCTTATAAAAATCGCATACACATAAATAGGCTAAAGAGAAACTACCACATGACTGCCCATCTCCAGAATGCAACTGTTGAGTAAGATTATTTATATTTTTCTCAATTGAGTCCTGTTTTTCTGGAGAGGAAACTTTCCAGGCAACTTGTTTGTCAACATTTGCATTTACAAAATTTGCTTTCAAAAGGGCTATTGAGTAGGAAATTATTTTTGAGACAGTGTCTTCCTTTTCGAATACAAAAATACAATGGCTTTGCTTTTCTCCACTTTGTATTGTTATTGCTAGTTGATACAGAAATGTATCATATAATGTTGCAGCCAAAGTGCTGGATTCATCGAGTTGGAATAATTCAAGAATATGAAAACTAAAATCGACCTTTGGAGACTGTTTTGTCGTAACAATATAAAATCGATAAGGGGTGATGGCCAATATTCTAATATCACCTTTGTCACTTTTCCCTTCATGTTTAAAACGACTTATAAATAATATTTTTATATTTTCTTTTCCAATTGCAGTTTGAACAGCAATAAGATCATTTTCAAGATCTGCCATTTTCATCATATATTATCTTATTAAATTAATATATCACCAAGTAAATCAAATTAATGTGATTGTAAACATCAAGCATGATAATATTTAAAGTTAATAAGTATCTTCCCTCCGTTCATTTATAAACTACTTCAACCACCCTAAATTCGGAATACAAAACTCTGAAATAGAACATTAATATTTTTGTTGTGAGTAAAATGGTACAATATTGGATGAATCCTAGACATCTGATTGGTCAATTTAAATGCGCAACATTTTCGGAATATTGTTTTGTAAACATTATAAACGATTATGAAATAACTGGTTGCGATTTAAAGTGTCAAGCGAGTCTGTATTGATTTTTTTTTGAATAAACAAAAGAATACAGAATCAATATCTTAATAATTAGAAAAAAGCTTTAAAAAGACAAATGCACTAAAACAATCCTTATTTTCTAATAAAATCATAATTTTCTTTCAACCAAGCAATATTTTTTTACCTAATAATTGCCGATCCTACAAATCTTCTTCTTTTTTATTAATTATAAATCTATTTCCAGGCCCTAATACGAGGGCGCGAGGGGGGCACCCCCTCCCCCTTGAAGCCCTTTTTGTCGGTAAATTTTGTGAAATATAGTGGTTTGTCGGCATATTTTACGTCAGTTTTAGTAGTTTTCTGTCGCTTGAGATAAATCTGTTGGCAAGATTTTTCTTTGCACCCCCCCCCCCCTACAACAAGTGCCTTCGCCCGGGACCTCTCCATTTCGACCCGAAGGGAGTGCTGCAGAAGCACCCCCTCGTTATTACCGAAGAACCGGTCTTGAAAAGCAAGGTCAAACAAAAGTTGGAATATCTGAGGTGTAGAAATATTTTCCATTCTCCAACAACCGCAAATTATCACATAACCAAATTCCAGGAAGCTTATGGTGTATGTGGCGAATATTCTACGACTGAGGGATCCCTCGGACGTAGTCCAAAAGGAAGCTAAAAAATAAATCCAAGAAAATTAATTTATGAATTTTTAAATTAATGTTAGAGTAAAACATTGCGACGCAGGATCGCAGGTTCGCAACCGAAATGAAATATTCTTTCCAAATATTCTTTCCAAAACAGGATATAGGAACCAAGTGATTTGTCATGAAAGTACCGACTTCTTAAGAGAATATGAACCCCCTTTTTAAAGGTTCCCTTCCCCTTGTAGACAAACCCTTCTTTATTTAATCGTCGAAAATACAATATAAAGATTTAAACCATATTTAAATAAGGTAATAGATAATAGAAAAATATCTTTTTCTCAATAAAGCTTATAAATGAACAAGACCAGATAAAATAAAAAATAAATAAAAAAAAAATGTGTCCACAGGTTGTTAGTCGATTTCGATTTATCATAAAATGTATGAAAATCATCAAGATTATAGCCTTTTTCTCAAGCCCAACCACTCAATTAAAAAAACCCTCCTCCTTCAAGATGCCCCTTTTTACAAAATAGGAAATAACTGCCTGTTTCGACCTTTCCCGAAATTCTTACCCCTCCCCCTTTTTCTGAGGTAGGGGTGAGATTTGAATAATTGAATAATTGAATAATTGATAAAAATGGGTAAAATTGATAAAATTATCCTAAATTGATTATCGGGTAGAGGATAGAGTGGCAGCAGATTTTTTCCGAAGATTAGGGTTATAATAGTCCACCATCGGTCTCACCAACAAATCATTTTTTCTGTTTTAACTTCTGGGAACTTTTCTAAAAAAGAACGAAAGGTGATCGGACAGTCTATTTTTCTTTTCCTCTATTTCTTTATAAAATAAAGTAAAGCTCTTTTTTTCCAGGTATATGATCCCCACCCATCATTTTATCCTTTCTCTAAAAATGTACGTGTCAAGAAATTTTTGTAACCAGCAATTTTTCATCCTCGCAATTTAGTCATTTTTAGTTAAAAAAAATTTCGGAATTGACGGAGAAGAAATCGCCAGGGAAAATCTTTTGTGTCCATAAAATTTCTCTCATAAAAGATTCACCTAATGAAAATTTTTTGGGTGCAATTCTCTGGGGCAATTCGTGAGAGAAATTTTCCGGGTGTCAATTTAGGGGCAATTTTTAAGGGAAAATTTTTCTTTGCTGGCCGGAATTTTTCATCGGGGAAAGTTCTCATAATTTAGATCATCATTTTTAAAGTTTTTCACTGTTTTGGGAACATTTTGTTTTTATTTAATATCATAGAAAAATGTCAACCAAATCCAAAAAAATCTGAGGATTAAACGAGTAAAGAAATCAACTAAATGAATAGTAAATTTTAATGAAAGAAAAAAAGATTCACCAGAAATATTGAGGTGGGGCTACCTGCAGATTGCCACTGACAGAACATAGGGTGTCTGCAGATTGCCACTGACTGAACATGGATTTT
>JAUKPT010001238.1:3983-15926 GCA_032273505.1 Nanomia bijuga
TTGGGTTCTCATCTTTTTTGGTTCGTTCTCAATAGTTAATGTTCTCATAGTTGTGACATTCTGCCATCTTCTTCTTTTTTGTTTAGATCAATGGTTTGTTTGAATGCACTCCAGATGAACTTGACAGCTTATCAAACAGAGTGGATTATTTGGAGAAGATCTGCAAAAAGGTAGAAAATGCTGCTAAAAAACATAATTTAGTCCATTCTAATAATAAATCTTCTTCTACTAGCTCTAGCCCTACTACTAGCTCAACTAAGAGTGAAGTAAGTACTAAGACCGACCACACTACTAAGAAAGATGAAAGCACAGAAAAAACTGAAAAGGAAAGCTCTGCAGTTAAGGAAAATAAAGACAAAACAAGTACAGAAAAAGAATCTGACCATGCAGTAAAAGAAAAAGAAGCAGCTAAAGAACAAACAGCAAAAGAAAAGGAAGATGCTGCCCGTGAAAAAGAAATCAGAGAAGAAGTAATCGCCAGATTAAAGGAAAGAGAAACTCTTAAAATCGAAAAAGAAATTGAAGAAAACGGTGTTACGCGAGGTAAAAAAGATGAGGGCGAATCAAAATTAAAAGAAGATAAAGAAAAAGAAAAGGATGACAAACCAAAAGAAAAGGAGGCTGATGAAAGCAAAAAAGAAAATGTGGCCACTAAAGTTGAGAAAACAAAAGAGACAGAAAGTAGTAAAGAACAGGCAGAAGAAACTTCAACTGAAGAGAAATCTGAAAAGAAAGAAACTGAGCCCGTTAAAAAACTGAACAGAGATGGTACTCCACCTACAGAGAGATCCATGATCGATATTAAAGCTAAACTGAAAATTGCAGAATTAGACCTTATGGATCGCGTAAATCAAGCTAGAGCTGGTTCAAAAAGTTCATAACGTAAACATCAAAAACTGATATCTCTTAAAACATAATAGTAGCTTCAATCTAGTCATAGGAGGAACCAATAATTACAAATTTTAAAACGTAACACTTCCCAATACTTGGTTCTTTCTTAATTCAGTTTTGTTAAATGATTTTATTTCATTAAGTTGTATCTTTCTTTTTATGAAATCCATCAATATATAACTCTAATTTTATTTAGTTGCTATAAGATCTTTCTCGGAGCTGCAGTTATATCAGGAATATTATGATGGGAACAGAATTTGAAATTAGTCAAAATGTGTGTGAAATTGAATATCTTCCATAGGGTTTGTAGATCGATGAATTCATGTATCCAATTATCCATTATCGAAATAAATTTTTTAACTCAAGGTTCAAAAATTAAGCTTGAAATGCAATAGCGCTTCATATTTACATAGATTTCTGACTGTAAATGTAATATTCTAAGTTCTGTTAAAAAGATTTAGTATACCAGCTGTAAATTGTTACTTACAAATGAGTAATTAATTATATTAGAAATTTGGTAAATGTGTTTACTAGTCATCCAGAATACAGAATACACTTGTAACTTATTGAAAATACCTTTAATTTTTTTTAAAAAGAAACAAAGATTTTATCTCACCTTAGGGTGAAAATATTCAAAACAAAATCGTGAATATTCAACACTTGCAGTATAATACATGTGCAACTATTGTGAAACTAAATATTCAGAGGTATTTCATTCAAGACCCAGGACCTTGGTTCTTATTTGAGGCAATGGTTTAAGGATTATTTGCAGTTTTAGGACTCATAAACAATTTGTTAGTTGATGTCTAATCTTTAGTTAGTCTAAAATCATATTGTTGAAAATTATTTTTAATCAATGTCCTTTCCTTTTGAATGAGACAACGTTGCTTTTTTGCAATGTGGAGAAATCCTTTCACTTTACAATCTTTGATATCTGTTCAATCTTCAGTATTTCTTTAAGAATTAAAAACAGTGAACTGAATTACTTAATATAGAGGCTATCAAATGATTAGATAACGCCCAATAAGTATGTTTCCAGCATGGCGTTATGTAATTATCATATGGCCTCTATAATAACACATTTACCATAAACGATATACATACATCTCAACTTTATACTTTTTTTTGAGAAAAAATATAAAGGAAATAGGTTGGTCCAAGGTAAGTTGGCAGAAGCCTATTGCATTGTTCGTGAATGTTAATCTCATGTACTGTGGGCAACAATGCATCTACGATGTAGTTAATGAAATGAAACTATATAGTAAGTCGTGTTGCGCCAGTAAGTAAATTTCCTTATTTGACATATTCATATTTTCATCTTCACTACTCATTGCATTTATTACTCTTAGTATGATTTTTTATCTTATTTTATGGTTCAGAACAGATAAGTGCCTAGTATTTCCGGTCTGTGAAATTCCTCTACCTACAAGAGAGAAAAAGAGAGAGAAAGAAAAACAAAAATGAAGATGAAAATAAAGTGATTAATGATTTGGAAATTTTACTTGAATACATTTTTTGAAATTTTAACAGCCGGAAAATACATAGGAGGCACGACTAAACTATTTTCCTCTTTTTTCTTTAGAAAGCACCACCGCCACCCTTCAAACCCATTGGAAAGATTGGAACGTAAGAATGTCTTTTGATTTTTAGTTGTTTTTCGTCATTTTTAGTCAAGATTTTTACTGATTCAAGTCTAAACTCGTTCAATATTTGATACATGCATGTTAAAGAATTTGAATATCATCTCTTGAACTATGTGGTAACACTTATTCAAGATGCTATAGCTCGATTGCTTTTTAGTTTAATCACCGTATCAAATAAAGCATATGTCAAAACAAAATTGCCTTTGATTTGTCGTAAGAAGGTTTTTTGAGACACCTGCATTATTTATTATTATAACAATATTAAGTTATTAAGTAATTACTATATTATCACCACAATTATTTTTATAGTGAAGGCAATCCTCTGCCCAGTTGTCAAGCCATATTCGAAAAGAATCCTAACACCAAGAGCGGCTCATTTTGGCTCATGACCAATGGTGTTCGTTATAAGGTACTCATTTAATTATTTAACTATTGTATGTTGTCCATGACATATGGTTTGTTTTGCTTGTTTTTTCTTTGAATGAACCTAACGATTTACTTTCCTTAAAAAACAAATTTTAGAACCAAGGAAATAATGAAGCTATGAACCAGATCATTTATTAAAATTTTATTCTCAACTTCTGCAATCATCTGCATTCTTGATAAAAAAATACACACTTTTCTATTGAACAAATTTCCTCATTCCAAAAACTGCATGAGCAAACGCTACTGTACACACCTGATTCTAAACCAAATGCACGTCCTTACTCACCAGACTGGAGCAAACTTACTGTTATCTTTTCATTATGTTTCTTGATTATAGACCTATTGTGATTTTGACACATCTACTCGACGAGGGTGGACTCTGGTAGCTCGAGTTAATGGCACTGGCAACGACTTCACAGCAGTATCTAATGCATGGGCAGATGATAGTGTTTTTAACCACGAAACTGCGGATGATATATCTGCTCAAAGTGCAATGAAAAATCACGGCTGGTTTCTACTTAAAGCCAATGCTATCAAAGTATGCTTTAAGGGTGCCGGAAAAGACTGTGCCCTTTTCTCTCATAATTTAGGAATGCGCCTTAACGAACTATTTGCGCAAGAATATGGAGTAGTCGTTGAACAAAAATGGACTTTTGGCAAGTTATTGAATTCGTTTGGTAAATCTTGTGATACTTCAAAAGTAAAGAAGGAATGGTGTGGATTAAATCTTGCTAATATATGTCATCCGGAAGATATGAATCCTAACTTAAATCCAACCAATCACATCGTACGAATCGGATGTATTGGTGCATTATCGTGGTCCTGCACACCAGGAGACTTCGCGATAGGTATTGGCGTAACCAGTTGTTACGATGGTTACGGTTGTGAAAGAGTCGGACCTAGAACACCAAGTATGCATTGGAGTTGTCCTCCAAACTACGGAGCATTTGATCAAACTGGTTTCATTTACGTCAGCTAGGAAAAGCTATAAAACCTAAAACCCGATGTAGAAAAAACAAATCATCTGTTAAGTCGTTGCTTGTGCCATCAGATACGGGCTGCCTAGATTCATTCGAATAACAAATTGTGTTACTCAAAATAAGAAATTGTATTCAAGAAAACAAATTATCTTTTCTTAGACGTGGTGCGAATTCATAAAGGAAGATGGTGAGCCTGGCGAGGACGATGAACGACCTCCGCTGGCAGGAGGTTGGACTTTGGTAGCCCGTGTCAAGGGACAAGCAAATGACTGGTCACCGGTTTCGGACCTGTGGTATAATAACGAAACTCTAAACGAAGGTACAGCAGGTGACGTTAAACGTACTACCTCAATGAAGAATGTGGGTTGGAATCTTCTTAAAAGTGATGTATTATTGCTCTGCTTTACTGGACACACTACAGGTTGTGCTCCGTTCACGCACAGTAAGAAAACGACACTTCAAGACTTATTCAAGAATCATTACGGTGTTGTACCTGAAGAACAATACACGATGGCTCCTTTTATGAAAGCTATTGGTAAATCCTGCGATCTTTCGATATTGAGGCAGAGTTGGTGTGGTTTAAATCTAGCTAATGTTTGTAACGCAAAGAAAGGTAATCCTAATGAAAAACCACCAACAACGACACATGTTGTACGTATAGGCTGCATTGGTGATAGAACTGCTACCTGCTTTCCTGATGATTACGCTGTAGGAATAGGTGTTACTAGTTGTAAAGATGGGTTTGGTTGTAGTAATGTAGGACCTTCAAAAAATATGCACTATAGGTGTGATTACGTATATGGCGCCTTTTCTCAAACTGCTTTTATTTATGTTCTGTAATATACGTTATGTTGTGTTAGAAATTGATCTTTTTATACTTTTATACATAGTTAGGTGATGGATTATAGTTGACTTTACTCACTGACTGTCATTCATTATGGCTATTGTCTATCAACATTGTAACTTGTGTAATAAATGTTTCTTGTTTGAATCTTAAAAGTTATAAGCATTCTTAAATCTTCATCTAGTAGTAGTATAGTAAATCTTTATCCATAAGGGATGTAAAATTAGAGAAATTTTGTTCTTGCTTCTTTTTCTTCTTTTGTCGTACTGAAAATGTCATGAAACGTTTATTTTTTCCTCAAGAATTCATCTGATTATTAAAATTGCTTCCTATCAATTCTATGTCGACGATGGTTTTCTGATTTTAAAACGAGTTTTTACTAAAAAATGTTTATCATAGGACCTTATATGATAAATCATGGAAGAACATGAAACCATTTCAGAAATAAACATAGAGGAAACTCATTGAGCTCAATCTCTTGTTGAATAAACATTATGATATATGCAAAGTATCACAGCAAAAGTGTCACAGAAAAAAGTGTCACCCAGTTACTGCAGTATTTGTATTTTTGATTAATTTGAGCCAAAACGTGTATCTTTGGTTATCAATGAAAACATTTTTTATCTCTTAGTTTTGTTTACAAACATTTTCAACTACCAGTGATCATTTTCCCTTTGACTGCAATATCTGGGTTCTACTTTTCCTATGAAAATCTGTATAATGCTCATAAATCTTTTTATAGGTGAGCGATGAGAGTATAAATGAAAATGATTTTCAAATGAATGTCTTGAATAAATTTAATCTTTTCATCGATTGATTTTCATTTTTTTCTGAAAATTAGCAGAAAATGAGAAAAACTTTGTATATATGATACGACCGTCCATGTCAAGGGCGCAATGTTATGATAATTTATAGTAAAATATTGTTCAATTATATGCTAGTTTCTTTCTTGTATCAATTTTTACTCATTTCTCATGTTCTTAAATATATGGAAAGGAGCTGTACGAACCAGTCGTATATCAGAATAAGAATATCTGGTAGGCTAGTTAAGAATTCTAAATTCTACTGCACAATGCCTAAAACGTCTATGCATTTACGATCTTTATATTATTCGATTGTTCTCTAAGAGTGTCTATTCAAAATATATCTATAAACACTAATTTCATCAAGATAAACAGAGCAAGTATATAACTATTCCAGCTCA
The DNA here is from genome assembly GCA_032273505.1 of Nanomia bijuga. Classification (NCBI taxonomy): domain Eukaryota; kingdom Metazoa; phylum Cnidaria; class Hydrozoa; order Siphonophorae; family Agalmatidae; genus Nanomia; species Nanomia bijuga. The sequence continues at coordinate 9,972 of JAUKPT010001238.1, forward strand.
AGCGCGTGATTTATCTAACTTTACCTGAAATCAATATGGAAAAATTGCCAGGCAAATATGTTGACAATATTTCATATACTTGTCATTTGAATGAAACTTGATCAGATCTATTTGAATTATTTTCATTCCTTTCTAAGTGAACTTGAGTGGTAATTACTTTATGATAGATAGTTTTTAGTGATACGGTAAGATCTCATTCATGTAATGGAATTAGGTAAGTGGTAAGAAAATAGATATTGCACATCATGACAATTGAAAGATTTAAGATCACGTTTACACTAGCTTGTTGCAGGTTTATTTAAGCTACAAAAAGGGCTTTTTGGGCTCTTTCGACAGCTTTATTGCCTTGGAGTCCAACAATTCAAGAGGAGTAAAATCACGCTGTTTATTCGTCTTTTTGGGCACTCACAATGACTGTTTTCTCGGTGAGTTTTCAATGAATTTTCACCAGATTTGAGATTTAATCTTTCCTTTATCATAGCAAGTAGCAATGTGAATTTCGTAGCGTTTTGACAAGTCACTGCCTCTTTCAAATAAAAAAAGAATTTAAAAAAATATTGAAAATTACAAAAGTTATTAAAAAAAATACATGACAGCTATTTTGAAATTATTGCTTAATCTCGGCTTATAAATATTTGGGTTCTGAGGTGAATTTTGTGAGATGATATGTTACAACTAGCATTTAAAAACCCGGAAATCTGTCGGCAAATTTCTAGGCCGTATCTATAGCTGGTCATGGTATGTTCTGTCAAAGAAGTGCAAAATCAGATAAAAGTTGACATTTTCACAACTTATTTGGATGAAATGATTGCAATGGAAGTCAAAACTGTTCGTTAAAATGTATCAAGATATCAAAATATTATTTTTTGAAAGGAAGCAATTAAATAAACAACACATGAATAACACATAAATGATAGTGTCAAAGTTACAGCAAAAACCAGTAACTGTACTCAAAATAATTTGTCATTGACAAAGAGTAGGGTGTTTAGGTTATTTCTTCTGATTACGAAAAACTATAAATTATACACCATTAGAAAGAGCGTAAAATTTTCTTTTCAGTGAGGGGTCGATCAATAAAATCGGTTAATTATTTCATGAGTTATTGTCAAAAAGATGCAAAATCAAACAATATTTTTGCAGTGCAACTTTTTGCTTAATCAGCAAATAATATCACTTTATACTTCAAAAATGTGAAGTATAATCGATAATCGGGTTGTGTTGTACAACTTTAATTGCCTATTGTAATAACAAAACGTATGCATAATTATGACATAATTATGTCAAAATATCAATATTTGGCCGATTCCAGTTCGAGAAACATTATTTTTGCAAATTATTTTTCGCAGACTCGTGTTCACACTAAGTCGAGTGAAGAGAATTTGAAGGTGGCGTGGAAAGTCTTCAACATGTTATTTTTACCTGGAAAAGTTGAATTATATGGAAATATACCTGAATACAGAACTCTCTTCAAGTGAACAAATTTTTGTTTATCTCTTTTTGCAAATTTTGCAAAAAACCACATGAAGAATAAGATTTTCAATTCAAGGGAATCCTAATTCAAAGTAGGACCATTTTTATCGGGTTATAAAAATTCGAATCTTAAAATTTTCCCGATATTTTTAAATCACGCGATTGAACTCCCTACAAAGAGCTATTTACCTTTTTTTTTTCGTTATTCGTCTTAATTATATACATTTTAGTCATTTTTTTTACTTTGACTCCAGACTGATTTTTGCTTCTTGAGCCCTCAGCAGAGAAAAGTAAAGTAGAACTAAATGTTATTGTCTTCATATCCTTGATTTTCTATTCTATTCGCGTTTTCTTGTCTCTTTGATATTTGATCGAGGAAATCCTCAAATCTTTCATTAGTAGGTTGATTTAGTGTTTCAGGTAATATAAGTCCAACAATTGACCCTATCACTGCAATCATGCATATTACTACAAACGGTAAAAATGATGCGATATATTTTAAGGATCTAGTTATAAACGGAACAGAAATAAGACCTAGTCTATCAGACAACGCACATATAAAGAATCCACGCGATCTCATAACAGTTGGAAAGACTTCGTTTACCCAAATAAAACCACTTGATGCTCCAATGTTACAAGCAAGCTTCGCAATCATAGCGATAATCATATTGACAGTGTATCTATAATTGTAAGTGCTCGGCACAAGAATTATACATACTAATAAGATACCCGATACGAATAATGAACCTAAAACGGTTTTTTTCCTCCCGATTCGGTTACACAAATAGGCAGCTGGGATATTTGCGAATAAATCTGCAATAGTAGACAAAGCAAAAGCTTGGTACATACTTCCTCCTAAATTGGAGGATTGCAGGGCTATAGAGTAGTAAACGACTGGTACTGCAAACCATAACACAGCTGCAGACAGTGTTAACTTGAAAACAGCAAACGTATTAAACAAATGTTTAAATTTATACTTTTCTTGATACAACGACGTATCATATTTCAGAGATACTTTTGAAGTTTCTTCACCAATAAGCCTTGAAACTGTTTTTTCTGCTTGTGTTTTTCTCTCGTTGACAAGTAACCACCGTGGTGATTCTGGTATAAACCATAGAATGATTATAACAGGAATACAAGGTAGAGTAGCATATAGTGTTAAATGCCTCCAATTGTATTGAACGCTATACGACAATAAATCTATGTACAAAAGAGAGCAGGAGAATGAAAATTGCAACATGTTCATTAAAATCGGACGTAAACTGGGGGGAGCTAGTTCAGATTGGTACAACATGCAACACATGAAAGAAGGGTATGTACTAGCACCGCGAATTACATTTAATATGATTAGCTGCAATATGGAAGATACAAACATGCATGCAATCGAGGCTATCGTTGTTATAATCGACGAAATAAGTAGAATAGGTTTCCTTCCAAATCTGTCAGCTGCTGATCCTGACAGTAAACAGCCCAAAACACCTCCAATGTAGTACGAGGCGCTTACAAAAGCAGCTAAGTTTGTTTTACCGCATATCAAGTCATATTCCGTGACAAATGAGTAGTCTCTGCTCGAAGTATACCTCCAATCTGTGTGATTCATGTTGCACCGTTCTTTATACGATTTCATGTCACTTGTTATAGTTCTATTAAAGTTTAATTGACAAAACCTGTTCGCGTGTGGCGAGGTACATGTCCAAGAAGGGCTTGCTCCCGTAAAGTATGAAAATACATTATTATAACTTATAAAAAGACACAGCAACACAAGTGCTAGCTGTATGAATAATTGGCGAGGTGTGAAGAGTCCTCTATTTTCCAAAACTTCGTCGATTGTATATTCCTTCGACTTCTTGACCACGCTGACATTTTCTATATCATTTTCAGTGCAGTGTGTCATTGTGTTCATCTTATTCTAAATAGAAATTAACTATGACGAAGTAATCCTTCCGACGGAATATAATACATTTCTGCATGGATCATTTCTACGTTGACCAAATATTTCCTCCGTTCTAAACTTATTAAATTTTCACTTTCAAATAAAAATAATTTAAGATAACGAATTATTGACTATAGAGCCACTTCAAGTATAACAACGATAATAAAAGTATCATTACAAACGGCACCACGAGACCGTGTTTATATATACTTTATTTTCTTTTCTCATTGGACCATTAAATATGATGTAATTCGATAGGAGAACATTATTTTCACATTAGAAACTCTATATCGTGTTTATACACGTGAACATGGAGTCAGATCTAAAGTCCGTTTCACCAGGAAAGAAAGAAAGTTTTGTAGATTACAAGAGATGGGTAAGTATGGTAAATGTATTAGACTACATAAAGGATGTGAAACATTTTACCAATTTATTGCCCTTCGAATTTAATTTATTATTGATATTGCACACTTGGTGATTATGATTATTGATAATATGGAATGTCGCTGAACCACCAAGCCGTAGGATTATACCTTCCTTGACTAATGGGTCATAGCATTTGTTGTATTACTAAGAAAGATTAGTCTCATACTAGAAAGATTTAAAAGGGTGGGGTAAAGAACAGTTTTGGGGCGAATTGGGATTTGCACATCTGTATTTGACTTGCCCCCTATCGTGTTGCTCTTCTTCCTTTCCTAAATCCTCCCCTCCCCTAACCTTTCCCATATTATATTCTTCCCCACCCGCTCCCTTTAACCCTCTCTCTTATCCTAGGAAGAGAAACCCCTTTATTTTTACCCTTACTTTACCTTACCCTTAGCTGTGTGCAAATCCCAATTGACAAATTGACAATTGCTTGATAACAAGAAAAAAACAAAGCAAAACCAGTACCAAACAAATAGAAATAATACCTGTCAGATAGGAGGAACCCCCACTACCTAAGCGGTCAAACATGAGACCTTAAACTCGGACGGGTAATTCCCCTACTATACCGTATCCATGCCACCACTGACAACTGGATGACACCCCTACTACTTAAAAGTGAGTCCAGTGCCACGCCTCGCCCTTGGGTGAGGGTGAGACTGGGTGAGACTGCCACTTCCACAGCGGGTCCAGTGTCCCCTCTACTTACCCACTGGATGACACCCTTTACTACCACAGCAGGTCCAGTGCCACGCCTCACATTTAAATCGCATGATGAGACCCCCATTTCCACAGTGGGTCTAATTTAACAACCCTGACCCACTGAATGACACCCCCTACCAAAGTGAGTCCAGTGCTACGCCTCAACTTTCATCCCTAAACACAGGATGAGACCCCCACTTCCACTTCGGGTCCAGTGTACCCAACCCTGAACAACTGAATGACACCCCCACAACGAAAGTGAATCCAGTGCCACGCCTCAACCTTCTTCACTAAACAAAGGATGAGGCCCCCACTTCCACAGCGAGTCCAGTTTCACCACCTAACCCTCTCAACCACTGGATGACATCCCTACTATCAAAGCAGGCCAGTGCCATGCACCATCCATGATACAGGACGTAACCACCACTACCAAAGCGGGTCCAGTGGCAGTGTGCACGTGGAGGAGTGGGTGGGTGGGCGAATTATAAATAACTGATCCGAAAAGTCCTGAGTTTTACGCGTTGACTTAAGTTTTATTCGTGACGTCATCCCTTTTAATCTGAAGTTTCGGTATCACCGGTAATCGTAACCTATGTACCCGAACAACATGGACATTCATATTATTAACCTAACTTAGTTGAGGATTAAGTTCAATAAAAAAATCACTTAATAACTTAAATGTCGATATTTAAGGTCTAGGGTGTCCATTTCCAACCATATCTTCAATTTAAATGATGCTCATGTTTAGTAATTATTCCAACGGAATTAAACCCATTTTGTAGCATATAATCATTTGTTTATGATACTATAGACAATTCATTCTGAAAAATGGTCATTTTTACGTTTTCGTCAGAAAAATCAGAAATGAGTTCTTCATTTTTCTCTTGCCCTAAATAAGCTCTTATCTTTAAATTGATTTTAAATTGAAGTATTGGCATGTGGGATTATGAGCCATGAGTCTTTTTTGTGTGGTTTAATAAATATCCAAGGTTGAAAAAAATCTTCTTTTGTATAATGCTTCAAATGTTTACAAATTTTGTCCCATCTGTTACCTCTTAAAGAACGGCGGGTTATTGTCACACAGAAGGCAAGTTTTTTTCGCACATCATTTATGAAACTTCTTGAGGCTCAAAAGTAGTCAAAAGTACCATATTTAAGGTCGTAGAGACTGAGCTGTTAAACATGAAGTATAATAGATTGGGATTGTTTACAAAAACTATCCCATCCGTTACCGTTGAATGGTTACGTAAAACGTTTTGCATCTTTAATGTTTTGTTTTCTTCATCAGTGAGATGAGAGTGACACATCAATTGAGTTGGATAAATGATTTAGCTTACCAACAACGGTAGCTGCTCTATACAACGTATGTAGTGGACATTTAAAAACGAAATGTCTCGTGTCTTCGGTTTCCCTGCCACAAGAGCAGC
>JAUKPT010001239.1:0-15922 GCA_032273505.1 Nanomia bijuga
TATAAACGGACACTCCCTTACATCACAATTCTTTTGAAATCAGTAATTATTGGCTAGTCGAAATTAATTAATCTTAGACCGGCGGTATTTTGAGGTTTGTGCCACCGGAGAGGGCCATTTAAGCCACTGCGATTTTTGTTTTCTTTAGGGTCTATATTAAAAGAAAAATCTTGGTAAACAGGCTTGTTCCGGGGATAAAGGTACCGTTCGGCCATTATTAGTCTTAATTAGGATAATTTTGGTAATCCAATAAAAAGTGCATTTTTAAAATGATTAATTTTATAAATAGATACAATAGCTGGATTGGGAATGAAAAGTAGATGAAAAAAATGGTATTGTTTGCAGGTTTTTATTCACATGCTTCTAAGGTACATCAAAAAGCCCATGAAAAATGGTGTTAAATGGGAACTGTGCTAAATTTTGATTCTTTGGTATGTTAAAGATCTCATTAAAACTAGACAAACAGAAAACCCGCAAATCAAAACCTTTATCCATTCTCCTTTTTAGACAAAATTTAGTACAGTCCCCCTCATCATAATGTTTGTTTCCCTTCTGTGAATAATGTGGTTTACATTCTCTTTTGGGTTTTAAGAGGACATATCAAAAAGGTTTTCATATTTTTTAACAGAAAATGTCTGTTAAGCATTTACCCTCCCACCCCCTCTCGTCTTAACAGACAACCATAATTTTGATAACAACAATAATCATTCTACTTTTTATTTTTTTCTTATGAGAAAAGCGCAAAATGAAGGAGAGAATGACTCTTTATGCTCGACTCCTCCACCCCCTTAACAAACAATTTCTGTTAAAAAATATGAAAACCTTTTTGAGATGTTCCCTGTTTAGCCGAACTTTTTGTCAAGACTGCATAGAAGTTCACATTTAATGTAATTGTAAGGCATCGAGTAATTGAATATATGGATGATTTCGAACACAGAAATCATTAAAACTACTGTAACTGTTCTGACGTTCTGACATTATTGTTCTAATTGCTTAGGTTCAAACTGTCATCCGACGACAACATAAGAAAAATCGAGAAAGAAAATTATTTGTTAGATTACGCAAAAAATACAATATTTGTCAAACATTTTGCATATAATCATGACGTACTCTCCGGAAGCTAATTGTAGGGGGTGTAATAGCACGGGGTCTACATTTCAAGAAATTTTAGTAAACGGGAGGGGTTTTAATAAACGGGTCTGGGTGTATTTTCAGAAAAAAAAATGCAATCAGGGGGGTGACATTAAGCGGGGGGAGGGAGAGATAATTGTAATTCTATGTCTTTGTTAATAATAACATTGTATATTTTAATCTTATTTAAAAAAAAACAACTTAAAAGCAAAATATTCGATTTTTCTGTTTAAAAATGCTTAGTCGGGAGGGGTTGTTAATAAGCAGGGGGTCGGCAGTAAAATCACTTAACGGGTGGGGTGTTAATAAATGGAAATGTTGGGCCCCCTACAATTAGCTTCCGGAGAGTACTTATCATAATATAGCATCTGTAAATATTTTTTGCCAATGTACTGATCAATCAATAAATTTCAATGTATAAGTGAAATAGCTAGGGAGTTCATCTTAGGGACAATGCTTCTTCACCACATGCTAATAAACTAAAACTGTTCCGAGTTCCAACCGGGGTAGAAAAAATGCCATCCGTCGAGATGGTATATTGTCACCGTTAATCAGGGTAAAGTATAAAGTGACCAAAAAAAAAAAAAGGTAATGTTGTTGTAAAGTTTAGCTATAAAGCTTAAAATTCTATTTCCATAAATTGCATTTTATTTCGAAGCGATCTATTGATTAAACAATGTAATAACTGGAACTAATGCTGATATCAAAATATATTTGCAGAATTATTGTCCTTCAGCTTTGTAAATAAACAGTAGGATTATCTTTCATAATTCCTGTTCAATTTTTACGAGCAAAGCAGAGCAGAGCCTCTGACCTCCGGAGAATCAAAAGTAGCACCCGGGGAATGGTCTTGATAATAGCATAAAGCTCAGGCGAAATCCGAATACCAATTAGTTCGACTAAATTCATTGATATTAATGAATTGATTATTTTAGTTTCATTATGGTTTGAGCCTGTTTGAGCATAGACAGTCGCACGACGGTAGAGTGCTTGTCTTCGTTCGCAAGGTTGTGGGTTCATAACCCGGCTAGGTCAGATTAAAAGCTTAAACACTGGTACTCGATATCATACTGCGTAGCACTCATCATAAAGGATTTGGTGCGAGGGTAAGAAGTGAAAACCAGGGATAGGAGTCGCATCAACCCCCCTTCATCGGGCGAATGAAACGGAAGCATTCGGACACGCTCGACTACGGATGCCAGTTGGGCTTACTTACTTACTTAAACAACCTATCTTGTTCTAGATGGACTTAATATCTCACCAATATAATAACAACTTTCTCATAAAACGTCAAAATACTCCTCTCCTCTACTACAGGGATTTTCTTCTGGTACGTTTCATTCGTTGAAAATTACACCATGCAGAATCTGACGAGTTCAATTCAAAATGGCGCCATATGATATATTATTAAAGCTAATAAAACTGGTATAGTTATTTCCAATTGAACAAATCGAATTCTCGACGATGTACTTTTCATCACACGAATCCCTTTACCGCAATTGCATCGTTGTGAGCTAAAAAATAAGCAAATGGATTTTAAAAAGTTCGAATATACCTTCTTTTCAGTGCCATAAATTGTTATAAAAGATTTTGCCACATTTTCGCCTGTTTACAAAATTGCAGCCCTGCAACGTCAAATTTTGCTTCCTTAACCTTCTTTTTCCCTTCATTTCTACCCAAAAAACATTCCCAAAAAATAGAATAAGATAATCTTTTTCTTTTTTTCCTTTTTTTTTTAAGCTTCATTTTCAGATTCATGATTATTACCGACCCACACTTCTATTCATTTTTCAAGTAAAAATTTGCGTGGTTCTTTTTATATAGTTGAGAGAGAAGAAATAAATAAAACTATATGATTTTCTTTTCGATTTCTTCAAACTTATTCAGTTTGAAAAACATCGAGAGAAAAAACAAAGCATACCAAGTTTAACAACAATCTTTCAAAAAACTCTTCAACTGAACGGAAACTAGTTTACACAAGAATTAGAAACTAGTTTAAAACGACTACATAAATAATTAATGACCACAGTTTTAATATATATATATACACGAAGGTAAACCAACATTTGAAAAACATAAAGCTTATCTGAATACATAATGATAGGATATGTTGTTCAGAACCATAGGAGGTTATAAGTAAGCATTCTAAAAACGAAATCAAATTTTTGTGATAATAGCGTTTAAGAACAACAGTTAAAACCAACAATAATGGGTTTTGATAGCGAAACAATAGAATATGATGCTTTTGATGCCATAATGGTCAATCCAGGCATATTTAAGGAAACTGAGAGTCCTGTAGTTGAATTCTTTGAGTATAACAACATCACAGAAGGTGCTGCAGATAGCTGTTTGGATGTCAAAGCATTCGAACAACACCACGCTGGTTATGATGCAGTAAGTTCTGATTTTCAAGACTTATTTTTGGTGAATCCAGTGACAGATGAAACGTATGCGGTCGAACTGGTGGTAGAGGTACGAACGGTTTAAGTTCTATAAGGAATAAAACGCTAACTAGGTACGTGCGAATACCAGATTCCACAAAGAAGTAGAATACAGGGTGAAAAAAAGGGGGGGTTGTTGATAAAGGTGCAAAAGGGCTTTCTTAAAGAGGAACAGAGGAAATAATAGGAAAAATGTCAATGGCCAGGGAGTAGTTAGGGTTTCTTTTTCAAAAAGTGTTCGCTAAAGCTCCTTTCAAGGCTCATTTGACGTTAGCTTATTTTTAGATAAATTAGGTAGATCTCTTTCTAATTTGAAAAGCACCAAGTTAAGATGATCAAATCCTGTATTCTACTACTTTGTGGTCAAGGGTATATAAAAATTTCTATTGGTTTTCATTAAGTCACAAAATTGGGAGAGAGAATGAGAGATGGGACGTATGTTGCAAGTATGTTGCATATGGTGCAAGAAATATCTTTCCTGTAAATTTCTCTAGATATGTTGCATTGTCACTGAACCTGGTGGTTGAAATAATAAAGTTAAAAATCGCGAAGAAAGTTCTGTAAGAACATGTAATTTTCCAATGAATTAACTAAATCCAAAATTATTCTAAAAGAAATTATTCTATAAAATCATAAAACAATCTTCAAATATAACCCCAGTCAAATACTGCAACGTTTCTTGCACCATCAAAAGATGAGGGAAGGTCTTATAAAGGAGAGGTCTTCACGAGAAATTGAAATTTATCATTGGGCTAGTTCGATTTAATATGTTTGAATGTTTAGAAAAAAAATACTGTCATATAGGTCTTTCTACTTTTTAGTGACGCCATTAGAGATTATTTGGACTTAAGCAAGCTTCTTCTTTATGTCGTGTACAAAACTTGAATCTTTAATTTTATCACACCCCCCCCCCCCCCCAAGGGTAAATATTATGGCAAAAAGCGACCCCCTGGAGGGATTCAACAAAATTTAGAAAACAGGGAATAAATAAGCGATTTCTATTGACCGGACCATACAATAGGGAAGAAATTGAAAATCAAATCATTTGATAAAGCATTGCTCATTTTGTACGTCAGGCTGCAGAAGAAGAATATAGCTTATTTTTCATTTTTAATAGGATGAAATGAAATGGTAATCATATGAACTTAATATTCATGGTGCATTCTGATTGCCTTTTTGTTGTTTTGCATAGTAATAATTTGACGAGTGGGTCGAAAAGAAGGAGGGTAGTTATTTGACTTTTGTAAAATAAAAATGATCTGCTAGATTTGCTAAATAAATACGTTTTATCTGGCTCTTGATTAGTAAGATTAAGCAAGCATTGAGCTTTTTGCTCTAAGTTACTTCTTTGCATCTTTAGAACTGTATTAGGACAATCTATCAACAAATCTCACTCATACACAGTAAAATATTTTAATCAGAGAGATTTTGTGAACAAAATCTTATGCATTCTCAATTGTTGCCATCTTTACACAGCATTTGATTCAATAGAACCGACGTAAAATTGCAATCTGCCACCGTTTAAAATGTCACAGAACTTCTCTGATTGAAAAAGATTTTTTATCTGTCCAATTTCTGTAATGGCGTTTTTTTCTAAATTTGATTTTTTACTCCAGTCTAAATAAAACATACTAGGAAAAATGCATTGGACTTACCTCGAAAATAACTTTTTTAATTGCTAGCTCCAATTATCATGAAACACATGGTTACATGTGTTTACCTTAAGTAAAATCAAAAAAGTTACATTTTATGATAAATGGTGAACTAGTTTTTACAAGAATCATTGCAGTAAGTTCTAATTGCAAATTATTTCTGGATAGCCAAGTCAGAAAACTAAGTTGGCTTGATCGTTATATATATTACAAAAAGCCATAATTAACATTTGATATACAATACCATAAAAGTAAACAGGTCTACTTGGAGTATAATATCAAGACGTTTATGGTCTAATGACAGTGTTTTGTGTTCTTCTCTACTTGTATTTCTCATTAAATCATGAACCAAACTAATGTATTTAGTGATTGGTTTATGATAGACTTTAAATCGAATTAGCCCAATGAGTTATTCTCGATGTATATGTACAATTTCAGCAATGAAACTTAAATCTTTTTCAGTCAAAAGTGTCAGCTCTAGTCTAATGGTTTTGTTAAAAGGACAAGATATCGTTTTTCATTAAAAGAAAATCTCTCAGAGCTTTCCTCATTTAGCTGTAACGTAATGTACATCGAGTCTTCTCCTTTCTTAGGGTCGAGTTACATTTAAGATAAAGCTGGTACAAAAGAACTACAGATATAAAAATGAATTATAAATGAAAGAATACATACAATGCACTAAAAGATTAACAAGCTTAACACTTATAAATTCATAAGTGCTATTATTAATTACTCATCGTCAGCTATCAAAGGTCCGCGCACGTATTCAAAATATTTTTTTCTATCAGTTGCTTTAACCATATCCAGACAGAGGGGGTCAAATAAAACCAAAAGTCGAGAATCAAGGTAATCACCTCTTCTGTCCCCCTGGCCTGCCGTGATCCCGCCGCTTCGTGGTATATATTCGGACAACCTTAACAGTACTTGCGATGCGATAAAAACAAAAATTTTAACTTATAGTCCACAAACGCCCGAATTATCGCCAAAGAAACCCTCAAATAGCCCAGACTCGATATGGTTAAGTATTGAAATCTGATTAAGTCCAATGTGAAAGAAAATGAAAAAATCATTACTTATTGAGAAGCAACAAACAAATAGCATATTCAACTAACACATCTATCTGTAGTTCTCTTGTTAAAAGCTCATGTATTTCCTACAAACTCAAATACAATTGTGTAATAACAAACAGAAAGATGACTTTCTTATCGTGACTTTTTTTGATAATTTTGATCTAACTGAATTTGTCATGTCTCTCGCTCGCTCGGTGGTCGAAACCTTTTCTTTTTAAAAACAAAACAAAGAAATAAACCTTTCTGTACCATCTGCTGTTTGTTATTATACATGGTCATGGCATAATATGGAATGATCTTTACCAGCAGAAATTACAATCGCAAATAAAGACTCAATTCTGCCCCTTAAAAGAACAACCAAATGTACGTGCCAATATTCACAAAGCAAATTCGGAACTAATTCTCCTACCTTATAGGTTAATTATGCTAATCAACAGTTGTTCCATGTGTGCCTGACTAAAAATAAGTTGTTAAGTTGAGAAAGGCCTTTAAGATATCTGGTGGCTAGTTTTCAAAAAACCAATAAAGATTCTTATATTTCCACTACTGGTCTTTTCACGCGCTTGTTTAGCGTGTATTCCGTTTGTTTTCTTTCTTGAATGGACGTAATTTTCATTGGTCAGCCACCAGCATAATAATTGCTTTTGACCTATTCAATTCAACAACTGTAGTTGCAATAGAAATTACTGGCTCATCCTATTGTTCCAAAAATGTGCATAGCAACGATGTTAATGTACGATTATTTTGCCTGATACCCTTACAAGAATTAAATTTCACGAGAATTAGATTTTGCGAGTCCACAAATAACAATAATTAATTTTGTGTCTTTCAGACTGAGAACCAAATTTCACGAAGTTTTCAAAATTAATTTTTTTCAGCTAAATGCCAAAAAGTAAAGATTTGCAACATTTAGTATTTATAATAATTTATACTTGAATTTAATGATTTGAATTTCTTAAATAAAAAAAAATCTTTAAAAGTCTTAAAAAAATGTGTTGTAGAAAAACTTATTATGAAATATGAGATTGTATAAAGCTGATGGGGAAATAACTATCAAGCCTTTTACTTTAATTTTTTTTGGAACTATCTTAGTGCAGCTTACAGAAGGGACACAGAGGGTGCGCATCCCACGTCCCTTATGTACTTTTCCCTCGCGTTCCACATCCCTTACTCATTTTTTGTAGAAAGTAAAAAAAAAAACAAGCGTTTTTCGCAATCTGGATTCCAGCATAAACGCGTCCATTACGGGCTGTCGAGAAAAATCGTCCCACGTTCTTATCGATATGCCATGTCAAAATCGGTTGCTTTCTTCATCCCTTGCAATGCGTACCCCCTATGATAGTAAGAATTAGCCTTTTAGAATTTATTGGCTTGCTTCGAAAAACGTATATAAAACTGTTCCAAATTAGAAATTCAATACCATGAATTACTGTCAACCCGCTCCGCCTGTCCCCAAATCAAATTTGAAAAATATCACTTCGTTTTGCAGAAGAAAAAAATCATACCCATTTTGAAAAGTTTCTGGTATTCTCGTGATATGGTTTCGAGTCGTCAATTGTTGATATAATAGTATGATACTTGCAATAGTTGATGACATAGTTCTCCCGTGGGATCAAGTGTGAATACCAAAGTAACAAAAAAAATCTAATCCCTTTTGAATTATGCCATCGAATATTGAATACACTTATTTCAACAAAAAAAAACTGGTAAACATGAGGGATCCTGGAACTATACACTTTTGCCTCTTTTACCGATAACTTTGTATTTTGAAATACCCTTCATATGTTTCTTATAAACTGATCCATGTTACCAGTTTCTGTTTTTAAAGATATCACAAACTACTAATAGATTGTTATTCTGATGTGAAAGGAGTTTTTTAAAAAACGCTATCAAGATACATTTGAAATTATAAAGTAACTCTATGAGTAGTATCTGATATGCATTCAATGAATCAAGGTATGATGCTAGGCCTAGAATTTTTTCATATCTCAGTGAGCTATATTGGAAGAATTATGTTATACATCAATTTTAAATGTTTTGGTAATTAAAATGAAATTGCTATAGCTATTTTTTAGTTGTTCGTCAACTATTTTTTAACTAGTTCTGACAATTATGTTCACTGAGACAAACGAACATTGCGTGCCGTATCTATCCTCTAATTCTAAGTAAACTATAAAAGAGAAAGCTTTCTTAAACAATAATAGCAGCATCTTTCTCCTATATTTTACTCTTTGAATCAAAGAAATCAACTGAGGATAAAAACTGCCTCATTTGCATCAAACCTTATTCGTCTGATTTATTAGAATATTTTTGTTGTTTGCCATTTTTTCAATTTTATTTTTCGTTGTCACTAAGTAGTTAATAACTATTCATTAATTAAAGATCTCTTTTTTTCATTTCTCTGTAGGACTATGAAAAGGATCCGTTGAAGGATTCCAACGTTCTAGATCCAAAGGAAAATCTCATCGAAGTCACGACTACGACAAAACATTGCATCGATTATCAAATGTTACCCTCAAAAATTGCTTTCTTCTTTAAAATGGCAAAATTCACGATAGTTGATTACATTATCTTATTTTACGTCAATGCTGGACTTTCTCCTTCAGAAGCAGGCTTTGCAAGTGGTCTTCATAATTTTGCTGCTATGATTGGTGCACCTTTGTGGGGACTATTAGCTGACAAATTTAAAATACATCGACCTTTGTGCATTATCCTGGGTGTACTGGCTTTACTCACAATGTGCGTACAACCTTTCCTTGCAACCTTCTACGGACGTAAACATGTCAATGTTTGTAAAATCAAGGTGAACAGGTCTATTGAGCTTCATCCTGCTCTAGAAGACGAAGAAGATATCAATCACAAGACATTCTATTATGGACTATTAGCTACATCAATTATTGCATCTTCTTTCGACAGTGCTGTGATGAATTTCGTTGATGCAGGTGTCATTAAAAACGTAATGAAATCTCAAACGAAATGTGATTACGGACAACAGCGATACATAGGTGCATTTGGCAGTGCTGTTGGCTCAATATCCATGGGCTTATCAATCCGTTTTTTTCCTCAGAGTAATATGTCCTGTTATAATGGCATCTACATCACATACACATTTTTTTCTATTCTTTTGCTAATCACATGTTTCTATCTATTAAAAAGAAACAGCAACACACCTAGTACTGAAACAACAACAACAACATCAACCCAAGAAGACACTTCATATAGAATACGACAACACCTCAAAACAATGTTTACAAATATAGATACAATCATATTTCTATTTGATGTTTTATTCAACGGTGTTTTACAAGCACTTTCATTCAATATCTCCTATCTTTATCTACAAGATCTCAACGCACCTACTCTCCTTTACGGACTCTCTATATCGACCTGCTCAGCCATATCAGCTATCGTATATTTCCTCTCCAATAGACTGATTACACTTTTTAAAGGCACCAGAAACGCAATGTGTGTTAGCTGCTTCTTCTGGTCAGTTAGATTGCTTGTGATAGCAAACCTTACCAATCCATACTACATTCTGTTCGCTGATCTTTTGCATGGTATTACATATTCACTCTTCAGTATTGCATTCATAGAACATGTCAAAAATATCAGTCCTCCTTCGGTTGTTAGTACAATGAGCGGATTTGTAAACGGACTTTATTATTATTTATCTGTTGGCATAGCTACGTCTGTTGGAGGTACAGTGTATCAAGCATACGGTGGAAAAGTGATGTTTTATGGAGCGTCTATTGCGAGCGTCTGTTGGAGCGGCTTTATGTTTCTTTATATTTTCCGCAAGAATAGCAAATGCAGAATCGTCGAACAGAAGAAATCCGTAGATGCTAGTAATACCCAATGTTTGATTGCAGCTTAAAGAAGAGGAAATATTTCCCTTAGCGCAACAAAAAAGTTATTTAAACAATATATAACAAAAGCTATGAGATTTAACGTTACAGACACATACATGTGGCAGAGAAGTGATAGTTTAAGCTAAACTGATGTTCGTAACATAAGAAGTTTACATTATTTAATTAAGTAATTAGGCATTTGATTAGAGAATGCAGGTTGCTGAAAAGGATCTTATATCTTATATCCAATATTATATAGACATATAATCGCTCAGTTTATATATTTTTTTTTAATCTGACTGATTTTATTTCATATTTAACATTTTTTAGTAGATCCGTTTGTAAATAAAGAATACCTTATAAATACCGTGAATATCGTTTTCGATATGAAATATTTTATGTACAAAGAAGTTCATGTCATTTTTTATTTTTCATTTTTTTAACCTGTAAACTAACAACAATCTAAGAAGGAAAGAAAACACTTTTTTATATTTGATTTTTTTTTAGATTTCACACGCAAATATAGAATATTTTTGTCAAAATGACTTCCTCATTCCAGATCTCTAAGGGAATTTCAACCTAATCAGTTTTTTTAAATTAAGCAAAAAGGAGAAGTTTGAGCACTTAAAAGTATATTTCAAGTATTTTTATGTGATTATAATCATTATAATCTGTTCACCAGTCGGCTATGTTTTCTTTTTTCGATTCTTTAACCAGTTGGGCTTAATTAAAAACTCAACCTTACTTTGTCATAAGCCTACGGTTATATTAAACCTTGCGTTCGATATGATGTCATAAGCATTCGGAGGCGAGTGAAAAGGTTTGAGGTTTTTCCGAAATTAAATATTTTTTGAGCTGGTTTGGAGAGATATGTATTAGGATTAAATAATAGCGCTTTTTACCAATTATTTATTTGTTACCAAAAGGTCTCGATAGTAGAAGGTTAGAAAATACTTTTAAGAAGATAAAAATACTTTTCAGTTTTATTATGTTTTATTTTCTACGATACAGAACTAGCTTTCATACGAAATACGAGTCTTTCTACAAATATCTCTCATCATGAAACTTTTGAATAGCTGCTGACCGTATTTTTGATAAAAAAAACTCTGACGTTAAAATCACTAAACATGGACTACTGCAACTTAAATTTTTTACCTTGAGGGTCGCATTCTTTATTTAGTGACCAGTATTACGACCAAAACAATGGTGTAGCTGTGGGGAGTACAATTGCTCCTGTACTAGCTAACCATTTTGGCCACAGAGTACATAAGCAATAAAATATTTTTCTATCAAAAGTTTGTAGATGATATTATCTGCATGATGAAAAATGAGACTACCGCTACTGCACTTTGTTAGAAAGAACAATCATTCTAGTTTGTAATACCATAACTAGATTTTTCGTTTCGAAAAAAATATCGCAAACCCCCATTTAGAAAAAAACAAACAAATAAAGTAACAGACACTCGCTCTTTCTTTTGTGTTTAGATTTTTAAAGAATGATTTTATTACAGTAAGAAACGTCGAAAAAATTAAAATTAGGTGTCTGATTAGGCATATACTTTAAATGGAAGTAGAAAAAATTGGAGAATAGGGAAGAAATGAGCGTGTGTTTTAGGGTCATGGGTGTATAAAAAAACGCTAAAACTGCGTTTTTAGGTATTTGGTAACATGAACAGTTGTTGATAAAATGGTTTAGATGTCTTTACCATAACTTTTTAACTTTTACTTCAATACCAATAGTTCTACTTAAATTTAAAATTGAACAACTTTTGGCTATTCAGGTACTTTAAGGCAAAAACACGGTTGGTATTGGTCATCTTTATTTCTGAATAACACAGAATAAATGCGAAGATTTGCAAAGGTTTTACTAATCCCTAATCCATTTACAAAATCATGTAGTATTATAATTATAACAAGAATTATAATAATAGGACTACTCAGACAGAATGTAACTCCAAGTTTTCTCTTCTTTATGAAAACTTAGAAGCCTTAAATACGAAAGTGAAAAATATTGAAATTTGGGCTAACGAGCAATCAACATGTCGACAACAAGCCTCATGTCGTAGTTGAGAAACTACAAAAAGATGTTAAAAGAGTTTGACTCTGACCTGGTTTTGTGTTTCGACTCCAAAGACTCTAAATAAATTTGTAATCAATGTTGGTTTGAACGACCTGGACAATGGTGATACATTAGAGGTGGTGCAAAAATATGAAAGCATTTTTGATCTAATTAAAGAAAAACTCAAATAGTAGTGAACTATTAAGGCAGGAGACTGCAAATCATTTTTCAAAAAGCAGATAAAAAGAAAGATAAAATAAAAATCAGAAAAAGAACAAAGCGAAAAGATGGTTTGATAAAGAATGCTTAATAAAAAAAAGAGAAGTCAACAAATCCAGTCGTGAGAAACATAAGAATCCTGGAAAAGACTGGTTAAAACGTGAGCACAGAAATAAGTTAAAAGAACTGACAAAATTATGTAAAAGAAAGAAATATGAGTTTTGGGGAAATAAAACAAATGAATTAGGAAATTCAACAAATTCAACAAAATTTTAATTATTCTAACTAAAATAATATTGAAGGTAAAAATTAGAAAACCATTTTAAAAAGTTTATTCAGCGAAGTGAGTTCAAATGCTTTACCAGAGATTGTGAGCTTGTCGCATAATTACATGCTTAACCAATCTTTTACTCTTAAGGAACTTAAGGATGCAATAAAAAGACTGAAAACAATAAAGCAGTAGGCCCAGATACAATAGCTGCAGAATGAATTAAAGTAGCTCCACCTAACTTGATTAACCTTATACTAAAATATATGAATTTAGTTTTAATTAAAGGATCCATTAGTTCTAATTCTAATTGGTTTGTTATCAAATAGGGGTTAATAGATCCACTACGAATATGATGATGCGTTGTGAAGTAGGACGACACCAATTTCTCGAATTAATATTTAATAGGAACTTAAATTATTTGAAATACCTAAAAAATAAGCCTGTTACTTGTTTGGCTAAACAAGCGCTTCAGTATGAAACTTTATCAGATCAAAATTCGAGGAGCACAATAACATCAATCCAAATTTGTATGAAAGAACTGTAGGAGAAAGTATCGATAGGTTTAAAGTTGAAAATAGTATTAGACAAATTTTTGATACATTTTGGAAGGAAAGCATGAATCTTTCAACAAAGGCAACATCATTTAACCAATTCAAGAGTTTTGCCAGATGTGAAAATCTTAAATCTTAAATCTTAAATGTTAGAATGAAAAACAGAAAACACAGAGTAATATTAACTAAACTCAGACTCACAGACCATATTCTGACGATTCGGAAAGGTAGATACAGTCGCCCAAAAATCGAACGAGGAAATAGATTTTGTCCATTATATGAGGAGAGACAGGTAGAGACAGAAGCCCACTTTGTAACCAAGTGCACAAAATTTAATAATGAGGGGACAGTATTCTTTAACAGGGTACAAACATTAGTACCCAACGATTTTGTTTTTTATTCTCTCAGGAAGACTTAACCTTAATTGAACTAACAGCACAAATGCTATACAATTGTTATGAAATTCGTCTCTCAACCGAATAACAATTTATGAGTGAACATGAATAGCTAATGTACAAATCTCAAACAGAATTTTGTGTATATAAACAATGATGATTTTTGTATATCCATTTAGATATATGGTTATAAAAATATATAATCAAAATAAAACTTTTAACTGCGAAAATAAAACGTGTTAGTTGATTGAAACAAACATGCCAGTCAAGATCAACACGAATATAAACGGCAGATGAAATTAAAAATTTAATCGAAGATAAAGACTTTTTGGTCTTATCAGAAACACACTTTAATAAGAGAAGCAAGTCTCCCACTGGATTTAATTTAATTTCTCGCTCATATCCTCTTGAATCGAAAAAAGAAAGAGGTGGGGTCGCTATATATAAAAGAAAAGATTGCACGTTGGAACTTATTACACTACATAGTCACTTTTCAGACTGCATTATTTGTGAAATAAAATATTCGAACATTATAGCACTATACATACCTCCTAATAATCTTCTATAGCAATAACTACTTTGAAACACTAGATAATCTTTTATGGTATTACTCTTCATTTAATATTATTTTTATTCTAAGAGATCTAAATTCAAGACTCGGTAATCTCGCAGAAACACATTTTTATAAATACCATCTTAACCCAGATCAAACTATCAACACAAATGGAAGAAAACTACACAAAATCCTAAGAAAATACGATAACATTATCCTCCTAAACTTTTATTCAAAATACACTTTTTATAGAGGCAGAAAATCATCACAGAACGATATCTGCTTAACAAATAATGTTAAAAACACATTAGAACTCAAGATACTTGATAAACTTATTGTTTCAGATCATTGCCATGTTATCTTAACCTTCTAACTCTATTCGAACTCTTCATATGATCTTCTAAATACATGCAATTCTGGATTATTATCATATGACCATGCTAATATAATTCTCAAATTACGTCCAGTTGTTAACCTAAAGAATTGTGATTTATTCAGTCTTGTACAAGATCTTGAAGTTTTAGGTACAAGTATTGAGACAAAATATATTAACCGAGATACATCATCTCCTTCAGTAATTGAAAATCTTAATTAAGACATCACTAAAACAAGAAAAAAATATCATCACATAAAAACTCTGACACAGAAATAATGAACGTAAACTGCGATAGTAACAGTCTAAGAGCTATTGCAGAAGCTAATAAAATGTGCTTTCAATATCATCTGGAAAAACGACATAATGAACCTGACAGTCAATATAAACATATATGGTTAAAATATCAAGAACTCTGTTATCTAAAGGAAGATGGAGAAATTGCATCACAAAAATGTAGTCAATGTAAGTCCTTAACAACAAAAAAATCCGAAAAAACTTTGTGAATTAATTGATTAGTCGTAAAAAAGTCATTCTAAATATGAAAATATCTCTCCATCTGTCCCTGAAAAGTTCTTTCGTGATGTTTTCAAGCATATTATTTAAACGACAAAATTACAATCCGCAAAATCGAAGAAACTATCAATAATTATCATCAAAATTGTCAAGTTACTGACTCAAAAATTTCCATGGAAGAATTAAAAAAACTACTTTAAAGATGAAAAGAGGAAAAGGCATTGACTCGATTACACCTAAAATCATGTATTTTGTCACACAAAAATTTCCATGGAAGAATTAAAAAACTACTTTTTAAAGAGGAAAAGAGGAAAACGCATTGACTCGATTACACCTAAAATCATGTCTTTTGTCACACAAACTTTTCTCAACTCAATTCTTAATTTATTCAATAGTGTATTTGGGAATTACCAACCAAGTGCAAGAGAATGGAACTCTCAATTACTGGTCACTTTCACAGAGAACGGTCATAGTCTAAACAATCCAAATCTACGAGGAATTGGCAATGGCTCTCTACTTAGCAGAATTTATGATCTTATATTAGATAAAAGATTTCGACTTTGGTACAAACAAGATGAAGAACAGGCAGGGTTTCGTGAAAGACAAGGATGCCTAATACAATTTTTTTTTTCTTCTTCTTTTTTTTTTTGTAATAATATGATATAATTTTGAAATAAATTAATTAGAAAAAATATATTAATATAAAAAGCAACAGCTAATGAGTTAAACTCGATTTTTGGAATAATCCACTCAAAAACGGCGGAGGATAGTACGTGTGATAGAACTCGTAAACGCGATGAATATACGATAACATTCATCATTCTGCTGTGCATCTTAAGAAGT
>JAUKPT010001240.1:0-15921 GCA_032273505.1 Nanomia bijuga
TAGGAAAGTATTATTTGGAATGCTAATCTTTTGTCGCTGCCGAGTTTCCCTAAAACCGTAAATACCCCCAAACCTCCGTTTAACAATCTTTTGATCCGTTTTAGAATCTTTTGATCCGTTTTAATGCCATGTAGATTTATAACCCTAAATTAAATGCTTAAACAAACCCATTATTAACTTTAAATTTCGCAGGTCAGATACGTTATTTTGAATTATTTCAGTTGTTTTACTTTTTAGCACTACCCATCGTATTGACCCTGCTATTTTCTAAGCTTATACTTAATTTCGAAGGTATCTTGGGGGCAGAGTTATTTTTTGATTTCGAGTCATGACTATAAATCTGGCCGTTCAGCCCAGCTCTAGTTATAACGTCTTAACGAATATTCAAATAGTATTTATATTAGTTTTGTAAAAATTTATTCGCAAAATAGGCTATTAACGCAATTTTTCAAAAGCTAAGAGGTAAAAATACAGTGCAGGATTTTCGATGGGTGAGCAACTGACGGGTGGTAAAACTGACGGGTGAGCATTTGACGCGTGAGCAACTGTTGGGTGATCAACTGACGGGTGAGCAACCGACACGACGGGTGAGCAGATGTCGGCGCATCGTTTGACCAATATATATATTTCCAACAATAAACAGAGCTAAATAACTTTTTAACAACCGGGCCTATGCCTGAAATCTTGTAAGCTTATCCAGATTTTTCTATTGTGACATGAGGTGGTTTTTTTTTCAATAAAACTGGTTTTAGTCTGAAGAGACCTTATAATTTTATAAATCAGACAGGTATTTTTAATGTTTAGATTGGAAATTGTCTACGTATGAAGGAAAACAGGTCTATACTGTACAAGGAAAGAAGCGTTTTTTATTCTTCTTGTAGACGAGAAAGCAAATTACATAAAATAAGAAAAATTGTATTTGAAGAGCGACCTGCGTGAAAAATAGAGAGGTGCCTGCTGGCGGCGCCGATGGCGCCGGCGACTTTTCCGACCCCTGCCCTGGTCTGGGTCACCATCGGTCTTCCTCCAGTGGCATTCACTATTGAAAGTCGTGGTTAATAAAGTAATGTTGTCATGGACAAAGTGAACAAAGAGTCGCGAGCACAAAAAGTCGCGAAAGTCGCGACTTTAACACAAAAGGTTTTGAGCACTAATTGTCGCGAGAAACGAAATAAATGTATTGTTTTATATCATCAAATTTCGTTCATCTATCGCGAGAAACATTTTTAGTGAAGGAACTAAATTTCACGAGTACGAATATCGCGAAAGATAGGGTTAGCAGTTTATTTTAGGTAAATATTATTGCAATATCATTTTTAACACATGCAACAGAAAATAAAACTTGATACATTAAACATAAAATGTTATGTACAATAATTTATTTTACTTTATGCAGCTTCAACTAAATTCATTCACTCATTCATTCATCCAATCGAGAGAATGTCTTCAACACATAAGTCCATTTAATTTTTTCCTTGTTTCTAGATTGTCTAAACGTGACTGCTATGTCTTCTTCTTTTTCTTCTCGACTTTGTTCTTCAAAAATACAATCTTTTCGAGAACTTTTAATAATTGTATAAATTTTCTATTTTAATATACAAATACATTTATTTTGCTATTTCAATTAAAGAAATAAAAATTTGAGTTTTGATGTTGCCATAGAAACAGTTATAATGGTTCTTGTACTTTACCAAATCTGTGTTTTACACAGTATTTTATGGTTCTGTACACATCATATATACATCTTTACACAGTGGATAATCAAACATAAGTTTTCTCTTTTATAGTCCTCCCCAAAGGGAACGTAATCAAGTGTTCTTCTTTATTCTTTTCTCCCACCTTTGAATAGTCTTTGAGATTGTGAAGGATACAGTAACTTCTTTTGCTTTTGGAGGAATATTTCTTGGTGGCTCAGGAAACTAAATATGAAAATCAGAAATTGTTATTGTCACTATCTAGCTGTGCACCATTGTTGTTGAGAACAATGGAACAATAGAGCTTTTGGTATCCCAAATTTGTCCATTTTTGGGTGCTTCTGTATGAAGGTGCTCTACTCCCAGGTTTCTATTGATTTGACATCCATTAGGTCATCTTATTCTGCTTTTGCCTTTCAACGAGGAGCAATAAAAAAGAATCTTCAGAAGTTGAAAATTGAAATTTGGGATAAATTTGTATACCTTGGGGGAAGGAATTTTTGCGAAAGAAATTTCTGCGGAATTAAATTTCGTAATTTTTGTCCGTTTTTGCGAAATAAAATTCCGTTAAACACGTCAAAATTGATCATTTCCACAATTTTTTTTTACCTTTTTTTGAGCTTTCTGAGCTTTTTGACCTTCACATTCGCGAAATTAGATTATTTGAACATTTTTTCTTCCCAAAATTTCTTCCCTTTAGGGACTAAAGATAACATGACTCCGATTGCATTACACATTTTATCTGTTAAATTCAAATACTACGATTTTAAAACGTATCAAGAACGTAAGGAACTATTACGTGGCTCATTTTTTACCATATTAATTTTTATTTTGTTATTCCAAGAATTTTCTGAAAGATTTGTGTTTCGATCTTTTAATGAATAGAGAATAATTAATCACCTCATGTTCTGCTCGGCCATTAGATTTTGATTTTGATATTTCTTTGCTTTTCACATTAGTCTGTTCTCTTTCTATTGATTTTGATTCATATGAACCATTGGTTGGAGTAAAGAATTAAATTAAGTAAGTTTTATCTCCTTTCTACTTAGTCCAGCATAGCATACTCTTCAGCAATTATAACTAATTCATAGTTGGTTAGTAAGTTGGTTAATCTAAGGGTGACCCAAAGGCTATTTTTTCTCTTACCTATCGATAGGGTGGGTGCGACTTCTATCCCAGGCTTTCACTGTTTTCTCACGCACTAAACCCTCAATGACTCTTTGAGTGCTAAACAGGAAGGTAACGAATACTAATTAACAAGTCTTTAGTTTGACCCAACCAAGACTGAGAGTCCCAAAACCTTACGAACAGATGGTAAACACTCTACAATTGTGTCACTGCTTTTTATTTTTAATATATTTATTAACTTACCCCATTCATATTTCCATTCATCCCATAACCAAGACCATTTGTGTGACCATTTAAATGTCCGTTTGTATGTCCATTGGTGTGTCCGTTTATTGTGTTCTTTACTAAGGTTTTATGTGGTGATTGGTGTTTGCTATAATGTATAGGAGATTGATTCTCCCTATTTGGTCCATCATTTCTGACAAATACTGGTTGTGGATTGTGTGTTTGCCTGAAACAAAATAAGTGATAATATTAGACAGGGCAAAGCCTCACATCACCTTACATTTTTATGCTAAATTCAAGGTTGATTAAAACAACCGGAAGTACTCTAAGTTTGACGTGCCCTCGTATTAATTGAAAATCGAAATATTCTAAAAGTGACGATCCTATATTTTATACGATTTCAAATTTTATGCTGGTATTAAACAAAATGATGAATTAAAGATAGCATCATAATTTGTATATTATAGATACATAAATATGTTGCTTGTCAGGTTAGATAGTATATTAAAAAATTGATCTTTCTTTATTCAGTTGTGGTTTCATTGTACAGCCTTTTTCACTTCATTTTCTTACTGGAAGATTTTTTCTGTTTTGAGTCGTCATCTATATGTCAAATTTTTCATAATAATTAGCTGATGTAGAATGAGTATTTTGAGTCTATATAAGCTTAGGCACGGATTCCCCCCAGTCCATATAGGGTCAACGCGACGTATGAAACGTTCCTTAGTCTATTAAAGGCCCTACACATAGAAGAAACTGAACGATATTCGAATATTTGCAAAATCAAGTCATGTTTTTTCAATATATGCTTGTTCGTACTGTGAAAAGTCGTATCACATCTGCTGGATAAACGAAAACATATATATTACTTGTTCATTTTTGTTTTTAATTTCGGTTGTACTTTTTACTTTTACATTTTCTCTGTTTGTATTCAACATTGACACGCACACTTGCATTTAATTAGTTTAACTGATTCTTTTATCTTGTGTCAAGCTCCAACATGTAGATGTTTCCTATCTAAACGAAACCATCTTTCGTTCCTGATTATGTTTTGAAAACCCAAATTGATTTTGACATGGTTTTGTTTACTCAATATATTTCTCTCCTAACGAATGTGGTTTTGTCATGGGGAGAAATCTCTATGATATGTTTTGAGAAAGATGTCAATATTGTTAATACATACCCTATAGGAAACATCATTTTCAATTCAATAACATGTAGATTATGGAAATAAATATCTTATCATCTGAGGTTGACCAATAGATCTTGTGTCTACTTGAAAGTTACAGTCTTACTGAGGAGAAATACCTTCTTGAAATTCGATTCTGTGCATTTATTTCTACGTTGTGGTATATAGGTGTATATTTGATAAGCAGTGTATTTTTTTAGTTGGCAGCTATCTTAGACCAAAATGAAAAAGAAATGCAGGTGTCATTTACATGAATAGGAGTAAGACAACTTTAAGACTTAAAAGAAATAAAGAGCCCCCTCGTATTACAATCATGGGTATAGGAATATAGTTTACTCGTTATTTATTTCATTTAAGTGAAAGTGTCGTTTCAGTGCCTTTTATGCCCTTGACATTCTAAGTATGCAGTGTAATATAGTGCATGATATACTTTACTCTAACTTACTTTAATGAGGAGTTGTAATTTGTCCGCGTTTTTGGTTGATGCCTTTTTCTGAAACAATGAAAAAACAGTATTATTTCCTCCAATTGCTGTCATATTTAACAGACTTCGATCAAGGTTGATCGAAGTTTTACAGAACAAAGATATACAAAACTGTTATCGTTACAGAATTGAACAAGACTAAATACTGTTAAATCATATTTTTATATACATTCTGGCCTTCTGAATTAGCTATATTTTCCCTTACCAAAATTCTGATATATATCAGTGGAAAGCTTTTTTCTGTTATACATCCAATGCTTACTATTTTGCTTTAAGGCAAGGGTAAAAATGACGAAGAGTCATAATAGAAAAAACTTACTTCGGAAAAATGTCCGGGGATGCTTTCTCATAAAATGATTTATCATATTTTTCTTTTTTTCTCTGCGTTTCTTTGTGTTGAATAGCAGCTTCTATTTTCTGTTTATGATGGTTTTCCACGATATTCCACTGTGTTGTGATGGATGGAACTTCTGCTAATCGACTAGTTGCTGGCTGAAATCCGATAAATAAATGTGTTATTACTTACCCAGGGAATGTCTCGAAATTATGATTAGTTTTTTTTTTATTTATTTATTTACATCAAAAGAACTTACAACAGATAGGAGGTAAAAATAAAAACAGAAAATGAAAATAAGACTTGTAAGTTAAGACAGAGACTATCAGCGGGATGTTACCAATTATCGATACCAGATACACAAACATTTAAGATATACATACATGCATGTATAAATGAAAAGAAACATAAAAAGACACAAAAAAACAAGTAAACAAAAAATAAAAGAAGGAATACACGCAGGGTCGCGCATGGAAGGAGGAGAGAACGACCGGAGAGAGAAATGAAGTTTGCAGTAAACTCGAGTATTCTACGATTTCCGTAATGGTCAATATCTCTGTGACCATATAGAAAGAGATCTAATTTATTGTTGATATCGTAAAAATTCAAGTTTTTTCCGCAGGGACGGATTCGATTCCACTAAAAAGATCCGTTCTTAACAAGTTAAAATTAGGACATTCTAAAAAAAATGATACGTAGTTTCGCTACTTGCGCCACATGGGCAAGTATCATCAGGTGTATCATTGAAACTATGTTTTAATTTGTGACTTTTGAGATGACTTAGTCCTTCACGAATTTGGAAAATTATTTTTAAATTTTGGGTGACCAGAGAGACCAAGCGTTTCTTTGTTTTGTGGTCGAATCAAGCTTAGAATTCGTTTCTTAAAACGTTCCAAAGATGACACATTCCTAATTTCAGGATCAAGGTTGTTCCATGATTTAATGCTGTTGGGCTTTTGAATGATTGAAAATTATATCATTAATGGTTTTGACAACACGGACGCACAAGCAGATGATTCACCAATGAATTGCCATTAAATGAATAGCTACATCCTCAAAGGAATATCTTACTATATAGTATTGTATCTCCGAAATATTTTGCAGAACGATAAGTCATCATTTTTATCGTTAAACCGAAAATATAGGGCCTTATGTCCAAAATTTCATTGTTTGGATTTCTGTCTTTTTGACTTGGTTTCATTGTCAAAAGGCTCCTTTGAAAATAAGAATACATGCCAAAATTAGTCTTCGAATTAGATTTTAAGTAAAAGCAAAATTAAAGTAAATGCAACAGAAAAGTAATTTTTATACGAAGGAAAGGCTTGTTATAAATACATTTAGTAAGCTAAACCGAAAGTATCGCATCACGTCGTTCTACTGGTACCTCTGTTTTGACAATATGAATAGTGGTGGTGAACTATTATATTACTTGTCTGTGGCAAGTTTGTATTCAGCTTTGATGAAAGGTGCGACATAATGACAAGTTAATGACAAATTAAGTTCTTAAAAAAGAACCTTACATCCAATATAGTAAAAACACTTCGATTATTTGTGTCGATTTTCAATTATACGTAAGACTTTTGTTAGATCTAATTTAATTTATGTGAGTTGGTCATCAAAACTATTATTGTAATTAATACGTATTTTACAATCAGCCAACTTAAAATAATTGAATTAGATCTAACAAAAGTCTTACGTTATAATGCTGCCCTCATTTATGAATATTGCAATTTCATTATAAAAAGGTTTGTCTTTAAGTCGTTGCTTGAAATAATTCTCTAAAATTCCGAGTAAAATCACCACCACCCCAATATTTACTTAACTCTCCCAATAACAATTCCTAAAGTTCGGATCTTTTAGTTAACTTTTTTTTCTATTTACTGTGAACTATGCTTTTCAATTTAAACCTAAACTAAAACTACGGCTTCCCACATCCAAGCCTTATAAACTCCCCAAAACAAGCCTTCAAGATTTTTAAAATCATGGGCTTACATTCGGAATTATACGACAAGTAAAATGATGGACTTACAGTTGTGTACTGTGTACTGTTGTGTACATCATCTCTCACATCATGCGACAAGATGGACGTCTCGCTTTTCCTCCGCTCGTGATCTTCCTTGTAGTCGGTGCGATATTTGTACATATTCCCTATATTATTTGTCGATTGTTCAATGTCTGTGAGGAAAGGATTCTTACTCCTTTCGTTTAATATCTTTTCAGGTGTGGCTATTTGACTTGCCATTCTCGGAGATAAGAAGTTTGTCATCGAAGTGTCATCTAAGAACGTGACTGAACTTCTCCTCGGCGGAGTTTGTCGCTGTGGTGTACTCATCGGCGAGACGTAGTGTTTAGTATGTGGTGATTTTTCGGTTGGTGGGGGAGGAAGGTTCATTGCAGGTACTGGGTCGAAATCCTTCGTACTGCTATACTGTCTCGATTCTGTAGATGTGTACTGATGTTTTTCAACTAGGCTCGAATTGAGAAGACTTTCATGAACTTGTCGCATATTACTGTGTACTTGAGATTTCGAGATTTTCGTATTATCAACAATTCGCTCTGTAAACACTTTCGGTATTGTGATACGCTGAACTGATGATTGAGGAACCTTCTTTTGTTTATGGGTCGGACTTTCTGAACTTGAACCAAGGTAGGCTATGAGATCTTCCCGTGATCCGAACGTTTGTTTATTTATGTCGTTCAAACTTCTTGGATTGAAAAAATTATCGGAGCCGTTCAACTCTTCTCGTACGGTATTCTCCTGATAATTCTCTGTGATCATCTCTTGCTCGATTCGCATTTCTGGAACTTCTTTTCGGGCGCTCACAATTATTGGTTTACTATTCTGTATTTGTGTTGGTTTATCATCAAATTCATTGTACGATCTTCTTCTAACATTCTTCTTTTCTCTTTCGAATCTCATTTTCAATTCTTTTTCACGGTTTTGTTCTTCTTCAATTTCTTTTAATATTTTCGTTCGCATATCTACTGAGTGGAAGTTTTCTTCACCAAACTCCGATTCACTGTCTCGCGTTTCTGCGCCCAGCATGTCATCTTGACTCAGTACCCGACGTAAGCGATTCAATTCTTCTTCGCGTTGTAATCGTAACCATTCGTGGTCCATATCGTCTTTTGCATGCATCGCTGATTCGCTGTCTTTCGATCTCAAACAGTCATCATCTTTTGTATACTCAAGTGGATCTAGCGGGAGATTTTCTACATGCGGTTCAGCAGCATCGAAAAGCTCTTCTGTATCTGAGTTCTTCACTGTACTGTTATCATCCAAAGAATCTGGGTAGTCTGAAGTGACATGTGCTTGGACTTCCGGTATCAAACCTCTCATTCGATGTTGATCTTGAATCTCCATATCTCTTTGTCTCTCTTCTTCTATTTCCTTCAAGATTTTACTTCGAATCGACATGATCGATTGCATCGACTCTTCTTCGGAATCCGATGAGTTTTCACTTGACGGATCCATGTTCCGTTCGCACTTCAATTCACGTTCTCTCTGTTGGTTTATTTGTATTTCACGATGAATGTCATGCCGTAAATCAACTATACCACCATCGATTTCTTCTTCAATTTCATCTGAAGTATTCAATTTTTCATCTTTATGTAAGTAATCTAATATTTTGTCATTAATAAGTTCTTTACTTCTCAGTGGCGTCGTTTCAGTGTAACTCAAGCTACTACTTTCTTCGCTGCCATAGTTGTTCAAACATAACTCAATGTCTTTCAAAATCTCACTCGCATGTGGGTTGTAGTGTGGTGACATACCACTGTTGTCATCATTCATATTCATGCTGCTGTCAAACGGATTGTTGCTTATTTCAGTTTTTGTCACAATGTTTAGGTCTTCTTCTTCCTTCACATCGTAACTTCGTCGCCGTTCTCCGAATTTCGCTGGGTAGGGATATTTTCTTTCCAGTTCTTCTGCATCTGTTCGCCTGTTGTACACTGTCACCGGACTCTTTTTATCTATCATTGCGTTTGCCAGATCAACATATGCATTTCCTCGTGGATCACTTGAGTTCGCGAATGTCGTATACTTTTCTTCTTCTGTCTTCTGTTCTTGTATATGACTTCTCATCTGCAGCATATCATCACTCGGTCGTTCTATATCGATGTTGGTTGTATGTAAAGGTGTGAATCGTGGCATCACATCCTCTGACGTTCTCCTCTCTTTGTATGATTCATAGGGGGGTCTATTCAGATTCGTTTGTTCTGTCGAAGAGATGCTTTCATATTTCGTGTTGATATGATCACTGAACGTCGTGTGGCTTGGAGATTTGTTCTCGACGTACATAGAACTGAATCGTGACGTCATTCCGCTGTGATTATCACTCGTGTTTCTCTCCCGTGTACTCGAGTTTCTACGATGAGGACTACCAGTTGGTGCAGGTTGACTTGCGCGGTTCCTCTCGTTCATCAAAGAGTAATTTGAAGTGTTTCTGTTTTCGGTGACATGACTGCCCGCGTACATCGAACCGAGTCTCTCTTCCAATTCTCGTTCCCGTTGTTTGAGCTTCTCGAGCTCTTGACGAGCTTTCTCGATTTCCGGGTTCATTGTCGGAATATTCATCGAGGTCGTCGTTGTTGCATTACGAGGTAACTGAAAAGGAAGAAGAATAACAATTAGAAGGAAGTTAAAAAAGATTGTCGGCTGAGATATCATATAGAAGATTCGTTGTTTTTAAACAAAAATATCTAATTTGTCCACATTAAACGTCTATAGAGGTCAGCAAATATCAGAAAGCATTCATACCTCTTTAATCATTTTGAAAAAAATGATTCTAATCAAAAATCAAAGAAATTTCGACAAAATCATTTTTCATCTTCCCGTGGTTATATAGGCGTTGCATATATGTTTCATTCTGTTTATTTTATCCCCGTTGATGTTTTTCTGAGACTAGCTTGCTTATCCCATACTCGCTGATGTATTCAACATTCATTGGAGTTTCCATCTTGTTTATTTGTTCGACAAACTTTGCGACAGGTGAATATGTGAACATGCCATTTCCCTGATTGTTTCGAGTTGTGACAAGTAGCGAGATGAATTATTTATGAAACGAAACGTTTCACAGATGAAATTGTTATGTAATGGATTTGGCTCGACTCAACTCGTATAGTAGTGAACTTTTATATCAGGTTTTGACAGTAGCCACATGAAGAATAAGGCTTCATATGATTGATTCGATTTGAGTATTTTAAAGAAACGTTTTTAACCTTGTACGTCCTTCCACAAGAAATCGTTACAAACGTGCGTATTAAAAACTGCTGAGTTCATAGGCTATCTATATTACTTTACAATAGAGGTCAAGTGTACGAACAGAAAGCAATGGTGAAGTTGATGAAATAAGAAAAAAACAGTATTTTTACATTACCTATTAATAAATTCTTTTCATTTTCCTCCATGTCAGTCTGTATCAATTCAGAAAAAAACCTTTAGTTAAGTGATGATTTTTTAAAAAATTTAACGGGGGGTGTCAAACGTTATGACCAGAGGTAGATATCGTGAAGATAAATGTAGTTGTAATAATAAGGGTTGGTCCATCGTAGGAATCAGGGTTTTTAACTGCCGAAAGAAGCCCCCAGGGTTGATGTTGTGAAGATAAATGGAGGTAACAAGTAACTCTAATTGACTTAGGGGCTGATCCAACGTTTAGGGTCGGGGCTTTTAAATTCTCTAAAAGACCCAGGTTTGATAGTTGGGATAAATTGAGGTAGAAATAAATTGTTACAAGTGAATAGTTCACTGATTGTTTGGCATCTAAGAATATCCAAACTTGCCATTTATGTCTATTGAATGTTTCTAATTAGACAAACATGTCAAACCACAGGAGGTTCTTGTTTCTTTCAACTAATTTTGCTCTCTCTTGACAGAAATAAGGTCTTATAAGTAGCCATCAAAGCAAAGTTTGCAAATCTCCTATTCCAGTTGTGAAAATGCACGTATTATTTAAACATTACATGATCATAGTGAGGTGAATTATATTCTAGTACAGGGTGCCTATTTTAATTGATTATTTCCTGTTGAGATGAGGTTTGTGATCACCCTGGTCAGCATCTATAAATGCATCGAAATCTCTCGAAATAGGGTATTATTGTTTAAATTATATTAAATGTAGTTAGATTATACGTTTCAAAAGCAACGGTAAATATTTTGGCCAAAAGTTTTTATTTCTTCCCCCCACCATTTCGCTATTTTGCTTTATTTCTTCCCTGTTTTAGGGTGCGAAACAATAGAAATCTCTTTATTTCTTCCCTATTTTCCTTTTGCTTATTTCTTCCCTTCCCCGGTGAAGTATTTTTTGGCAGTATTTTTTGCTGAAAAGATAGAATAGACAATAGAGTTTTCTTTTCTTCCTACTAGATTGCTTCGCTCTTGTGTACTCTGTTGCAGTATCTTTCTTACGGCATTTAATCATGTACCTTAATTTACTGGGAAAAAAATGAATCTCATCTCATCTCATCACAAACCCAGGTGTTTTATAATATGTTAGTCTTTAAACCTTGATAGATTTACACCTACTAAATCTCTAGAAGTTCTGTACATAGGTTCTCTCACTTGTTTGATTTTTGTAAATAGTTACTGATCAGTCAATCTAAACTCAAATAATTAAATTAAACAAATTTATTTATAACTGAAGCTTCGGTTGATTTTATCAAAAATGTCTACTAGCAAGAAGGAAAAAGAAAATATGATTGGAGTCTAGTGAAAGAGGATTGATTTAAAAAAAACGAGTGTTCAGACTCTTATTGCATTTATCTTTCATAGAATTAAAATTAGAAATTCACTCTAATATTTGCTGTCAAAACTACAATGTGAAATTGCTTTAGCATCAAATATTGTCAAGTCTAGCGTTTCCATCTTTTTTGCTGATAATTCATGAATTCAATGAATGGAATAAAAGAACTTTTTCTTTCTTTTGTTTCATGTCATATTTCGCATTATTCAATAAATCTCTTCTATCAGGACTACTCGTGACTTTTTCCATCTTGATGAAATGAAAAAAGTTTTGATTGATGCCTTGAATTTTTTATCTGCATAACATTTTTTTCTTATTGTTTACGATAACGTGCAACATATTTCTTCATAACCAATTTCATCAAAGAAAACATCAAAATTTGTCTTTATACGACTTGAAAAAGATTGCTTGAAACAACATAGAAAACATACTGTTCCCAATAAAGCTTACCTTTGTCCTCGCAAGTAACTCAGTTATATACTCATCCATCTCTTCAAGGGTGCTAAATGAAGACATTTTTATGATAGATTACAAAGATGTCTTTTAACCTTGTGTTTCGTTTATTCTATCCTCCATGCTGTCGAGTCTACACGCATGGCATGACAAACCAGTCGTCAAATATCTTCCGGAGACCTTCAAATTTGTTTCTGAATCATTTGAATCAAGTATAGATGAGTTGAATGTCTGATTTCTAATTCTTCTATTTTTTCACTTCGTAAAATCGGATACATGGTATAAACCAATGCTATTAATGGTATTCTAGTTGAACCATTTTGAATGATATCAGTATGAATGCTTATTTATTTCACCCCTCTTCAATAGCTTTGTGATAAGGATCAGACATGGGGTGAATTGGAATGTTAAATTCTTACAAGTAAAATCACGCTCAGTCAATAGCACTCGTGAATTACTGATAAAAGTGATGGACCCTTATTCAATACTAAGCCTCGTTCATTTTGTTTTTCTTAGATTATGATGATTGATATAAATCTGTATTAGACTCTGATTTAATTTCAATGAGACGTCGAGAATCTGTTTATTTCTTAGTTAGTCTTGTAATAGGATTACTACATAAGCTTGCTAAAATTGTTTCTCTGGACCATAATATTAAGATGAATTGAATATTACTTCATTCTCAGTAAACATTACATCATAGAGAAAGGTTGTGATATGCTTTTCTCAATAAGTGCTAGGCGATATTTATATCACTGTATTTTAGGTCGATGTCCTTTACTCATAAAGTTCCCATAGCAACATGTTTCTGATGATTATTTTCAGTATCGAGATTTAGTTTGTTGTTCTTATTCTTGTTGTTTTTTCCTGTCACCATGGATACCTGTTTACCCTGCTCCAAATGATCATCACATGGATGTATTTGAAATCCGCGTTGATAATTGAGAACTGTTCTCTTTCAAGTCTATTCCCTGTTTTATCAATAAATGTTTTTCTGACCTTATCAACAACATATATGCTAAACAAGGGTGGGAATTATTTTCATTCTCATCGTAGAAATTTTATCAAGTGTAGCGTGAACACAAAGCTACTACTGTGTCACATTCAGTCTCGTCAAAACTTAACTGTTGATGGTGGAAGTTTTTTTTGTAGGGCTTACTTTTATAAATCCAGATTACCTGCCTGAATTTATTATGTCGAATCTCTGACAATTCAATCTCTGTTGTCAATGCCAGGACTGAATTGAATTTTACTCCATGACTCATCGTGAAACTACAGTCATCAAAAACTCAATAGAAATTGAAAAACTGACCGTTTTGGCATGATGTTTTATAGCACTTGTTTTCATGCTCTAATTTATTTGTCTTCTTTATCTTAATCTTTTAGAAAAATATTTTAGTAAGAAGATGATAGAAACGTTACCTTGCCACACTTTTGATACTTGTAGCACTATTTTTTGAGCTTCTTACACATACATATTTCAAACCATTTCTCGTATCAAAAATAATTGTGATGAAAGTTTTTCTATAGTAATCCTTTCTTCACTTTCTAAAAAAACTTACATTTGTTAAAAAAGAAGAGTTTAAAAATTAATGAGCAAAAAAATGAACGTTTTTCATTGGTGATGGCGAACAGTAATTTATTATTGATTTTGTTTTATTTATTTATTGTTAATTCAACTTTTTTGATTATTTATTAACTATAAATGAATAGTGGTCGTGGAATTCAGTTGATGACTCGGTCGAAATGACAGAAATGATCAGTTCTTGCATGCTGAGTGTTAAAAAAACGTACATGATCATTTTTATATAGACTGGTATTTCGGGAGGTGTGTCTTCATGTTACTTGCAGAGGAAGCATGTAACAATAAATGAACTATCGTGAGAAAAAGGGGATTAGGAGTATTGTTTCCGTTGTTCATTCTTGTGTATGTGATTTGAACAATTTTAGAACCAGACAGGTGACTGATATGAATTACGAATTTTGAATTATGGCATTAGAGAGAGGCTGCAAATATAGATTAATCTTTTCTCTATTTCTTCCTGCCCCTTTGTTTTCTCATCATTTTCCGACATTTTCTGGGATCTAGGATGCATTTGAATTTGTAATTGTGCCCACCCGTCGCTGGGCGATTGTTTGTCAACACCAACGGTATATATTTTGGCCAACAGCGACCCCCCGGGGGGGGGGGTGGAAGAAATAAGCAAAATTAGGAAAATAGGGAAGAAATAAAGAGTTTTCTATTTTTTCGCACCCTAAAACAGGGAAGAAATAGCGAAATGACGGGGGAAGAAATAAGAACTTTTGGCCAAAATATTTACCGTTGGAATACCCTTCGACTTGCTGGTCAAGAAGGAGGGGTTTAGATACTAAAAGTTATTTGTCAGAAGCAAGCAGATTATAGTGGCAATAGTCACTTTTCTTTGCCACAGTCACATCTTCGCAGAAAAATTCTTTCTATAATACTCCATATGGATTATTGCTTTGTTAGTCTTTTATTCTTGATTACTTTTTTATGGTGTTTTTTGAATGCTTTTTATTGAAATTAATTTTAAATGTCGTGTTTTGTAAACTAGTTTATTTCGAAGCGACATCAATGTTTTCTTTGTAGTAAAAGAAATATACAGCTGTGCCCGAAACTAGTCTTTTTCATTTTATTGACCCATGAAATTTTGCATTTTTTGCAGTATACACCTTTAGTGAACTATTTACATCCAAAGGTTATTAAGGTATGCACTTGTTATTTACGTGCTTATATTTCCCTTATATAGCATGCCACCTGTCTCAGTTGTCCGGTGAGATCCACTCCAGTGGCGAACTTTCTCCTCTTTCGTCAGATTCTGAAAAAAAAACAATATCTGCAGTCATATTTTAATTGACCATATTATCAACTTAATCAAAGAAATATCTCGCTCCGGTCAGAATTTCTACTCTGGTCAACATTCTTGTCCAAATAATACTGAGAGAGGACGTTTGCATGGATCGAGCAAGTTGACTTATGGTATAGTTTCAACCAATGCACATCATATGATGTTCCATTAAACCAGTCACGTTATCTCCGAATAGTTGTTTTTACACGACTACACCGAGATATTAACAACGAAATGAATTTAAAGTCACCAAAGTTCTTACCAGGGCTTAAACAGCAAGATGGAAATATGATGGATTATGATCCCTTACCTGGGATGTCGTGACCCATAAAGTATTATCGGTCTGAGTTAGTATATCCATATGCCCAATAGTAAAGTCAATATGTAACACTTTGGGGACTCCCTTTGGCCTTTTGAACTTGACGTTTTTAACCAGAATCCATTCAGATATAAAAATAGAAGAGACGGTGCTTGTAGAATATGATACAACATTTTCATCATTCATATC
The DNA here is from genome assembly GCA_032273505.1 of Nanomia bijuga. Lineage (NCBI taxonomy): Eukaryota > Metazoa > Cnidaria > Hydrozoa > Siphonophorae > Agalmatidae > Nanomia > Nanomia bijuga. Next base: position 15,632 of record JAUKPT010001240.1, read on the forward strand.
GTCGCATATCAGGGGAATTCTATTATTTGCTTATAATATATACCGTAAAATGACTTTCTTTCAGTTTTTATTAAAAAGTCAAAAAGTAAAATGTTCGTTGTGGGACCTTTTTCTTGACCTAAGAATAAATACAAGAGTCAGAAGTACTCCTTAAGTTAGAAACAGAGGAAGTATACAAAACATCATTTGATACAATATCATTTATTTTAATATTAAAGGTAAGGTAAGGTAAGGTATGCACTTATGATGGAACAGTCATGCATAGCCGTAGGCTAATCCGCGGACTATAG
>JAUKPT010001241.1:0-15921 GCA_032273505.1 Nanomia bijuga
ATAATATACATTGTGCTAAATTAAAAGTGTGGTTTTAAGGTAACTAGAATTAAAATATGAACGCATTTATAGGTAATTGTAAAAAACACCTTACTTTATATCTCAAAACTCAGTGTCTTATACGCAGTGTATTTTTTTGTAAAGTTTTTAGTTCAAGTCGAGATAAAGTTTATTTTATAATAATCATTTATCTTATCAATTTTGGACTTGAAGTATTGTTTAGAAATCTTTTCGGCCAAATAAAGCAATAGTTTTAGTTAACAAAAGTCATCATTTCTGCCAATGTATGGGTTGATATCTTTGGACGCTCATACTGCACGATTTTCTTACTTCACGATGTTAATTAAACCTTTTTCTAAAACTCTGATAATAAAAGAAAATAACAAAAAAGTTCGAAGAAATAACTCCAATGTGTTACTAAATTTGTTAAGGTTAGAAATTATCATACATCATTTTATGCCGATTTACCCTTATCTTTTCTACCTCCCTCTCGATGAAAATCTTTGTGCTATATTGTTTTTTTATACATAACACGAAAGAATATACATCAAATTTTTGTTTAATTCTAAAAAATACATTATTTGAGCAAAATATCATTGTTTTTTTGTCCGCATACCGGCGACGCTGTCCGAGTACTGGTGAAAAAATCTGTTTTGAAAAAAGAGCCGAATACCAATACACGCTCCATTTATTTTTGATTATGTTTATGAGTTTTAAAGTTCAATGACTAGTTCAATGACATATTTATATAATATATACTGGCATAGGTTACGATTTAAGCTAAAGTTAGAATGTCCGTATACTGGCGAGCCACTTCTATTATATTTTCAGCCTCAGAATTTTACTGATCCACCTCAATGACATGTCATTAGTTTCACTGATAAATTTTGAAAACCTTGGAACACAGAACAAAATGTTTCTAATAAATAAATACAAGTGAATGTACAAACAGAGAGAATTTATTATAATATCATATTTTACCAGTTATAGATAGTGACAATTTTACATTTTACCAATAATGGATTTTGGCAAAATTAGATTATTACGAAGCTTTATCTTTAGTCTAGACAAACATTTAGTCAATAACATAAATGGTTTGATGAAATAGGTCATACTACGTTGAGAACAAAATTTTCTTTTGCAAAATATTTTGTTTTACCTTATCTCATTTTACCATCTTATTTTTCATTAAGTAGAAGTAAAAAAGAGAAATTAAAGTAAAGGAAGAATTTTAAACTTGTAACTGTTGCATTTATTTCTATTAACAGCACATCATTTTCAACTTTGCAGTTTTGCTATTCGGATCTCTACAGCATTTTTTTCTTATGAAAAATGTGTAGATAGCGAAGCTAAAGATCTTTTCGAATTGTAAACATCCATCAGAAGCATACTTTGATATTTTATATTTTTGATATTGGAAAGTAAGTTTCGTAGTCTCAGAAAATGTAATTATCCTTTATTTCAAAAGTTTCAAAGGTTTCCTCGAATATTGAATATCCCCTTAAATTATCTAAAAAATAGTGGCGTATTCCCCTCCCCTTTCCCTCAAAAACAGTGGAACAAACGAAGATATATCCATACAAAACGCACTATTTTTAATCAACATGTTATGCGAGTTGACTGTAGTTAGAAAAATAATTTTTGTATTTCTGACTTTCTGATTTTCAACAAAAGATATTTTTTGGAAAATGACGAAGGTTCCTCGCGAACCGTGTTTGCAGGATCTAGATTGTCAGTTTTTTACATTTTGATCAATTACTCTGTTTATCAGAAAGTTCAAAACATTACATCTCGTATATAAACAAAATTCTCACGGCATTAATAATAATGGTGTATCTCAACGAGAATGTTTGTTCGTTGCATTGTATCTCGATAGGTTGGGTCGTTCTACAAACGGAAATAAACAAATGTTAAAGGATTTAATAGATGCCATTTACATCTCGTTATTCGAACAATTTACATAAATAGTAAGGAAAATATGGGTTGTCACAGAAAACAACTGAGGCGATGCTTTATCGAAGAAACAGATTAACTGAATCGTTAAAATTTTCTAATTACGTAAAATGGGATCTGATTTTGATCAAAACAGCGTGATGTTTTCTTCCCATCTGCTTTAGCTTGTTCGATTATAATTAAAATACTGCATAAGTATATCGGTAGTGAACGAGAAAAATGAAAACAGAGATTCAAATGAAGCTAAAGGGGTGATTTATTTTCTAGAAATGTGTGTACGAAAATACAATCAAATTTTCAAGAACAGAGTAGAGGATCTTTGTTATTAAGACTCGATAACACATGAATTTGAGGATTTTTAGAGGATTTTTATTAGATTCAAAATCTACTGAGGAAACTTCAGCCTTCTTGTGCACACCCATGCCGCCTACGCTAATATGAACTAAATAGCACATTCTAGATGAACGTTTAATTATAGATAGATAAATATTCAATGATAGTATCTCGAATTGTAGTGACCAAATTTTTTCTTTTTGTAAGTTCGTCTTGCTTGTAGCATTTTTCTAGAACATTTTTTTTTTACTGGCTTGATTTATGAAATGGAAAATGACATAGATATCGTTTTGCGTAGTGATAGTAATGCGAATAAAACCTGTTCTGCTTTTTCAGTTTTAGTCTTTTTTACAAAAGAAGGTTCTTTGCAAGCGTGCGCTACCATGCTGCGAAACAATACCATTTTTATTAATCAATTGGGGAAACAAATGTAATCCTGATATATAATAGAAACATACGTTAATTTCAAGTCACGTGGTATTATCTGAGCACAAATGTTCACCTCAACATATGACAATGTCTTTATGATAATTCAATGGCGTTTCCTAACCATATGGTATAATATTTATGGTTATTTTGATAGTTTGTACATCGAAATATTTCTTATATGACGGAAACACAAACTGCGCCGAACATGCAACTAGTTTGCTTTTCTTTATCCGGACACATACGGTACAATTCTGCATCTCTACTGGACATTTTCCCTTATCTTTGGCTGCATCATATATTGTTTTTGTATCCGAGAAGTTAAACGCATAGCATTCTTATATATTTGTAAATATATGGACTGTTTAATTAAAGACCATGTGTTTTAGTATTCCGCAATTCGTCTTTTTAATCCGGACAACTGTGAAGGATAAAGCTTGCTTTAACAAAATAGTAACGTATTAAAACCGAAGTCGGAGAGTTGATTTTTGAGTAATAAATGGGTAACAGAATGACGCAAAGGTCTCACGAATGAACGAATGGTTTATTTCATAGAAGTTGTTCTGTCTGATCATGTTAGCAACCTGGTTATAAAAATTAATTGGAATGAATAGCATGCGGGTGTGCACTCAAGACCCCAATTACATCGGTACCACTAGCGGGGTTTTCACAATATCCCACCCTCGGATCGTCCCTAGTGCTTTTATCCCATTGTACGGCAAAAATCGATACAAAGCACTGGGTACGAGTTTGACAATATCCGTGACACAATTTGACTATAATAAGATATCGTTACCACCAGGGATGTTATCAGATGAAAGTGACGCTAACTAAGCAACGCGGGGCAGGGGGGGGGGGCAATAATCCCGATTCTACTTGTCGTAACGAATCTCCAATTCTTTTGAAAAATACTTTTCAGAAACTCAACCTATTTATGTAGCACAGAATTAGGAATTTCAACCCAGTCTGCATTATCTAATGCAAGTAAAGTGAGTTGTCTTTAGGGTAGGAAATGCAGCAAACTTTGGGGACGTAGCAAGGAACGTACAGCTATATACATACCCACGTTAATAAGCCAAAGCGAACACAAATGAATTCAACTGTACGATTGTTTTGAGATATTTTCTCACCTTATAAAGAATAATCCTTATATTTAACCACGAAGAATTAGTAGACTCTTATCCAACCCTGATGAAAATGACCATACAACTCAAATGGAAATATATGTCATCGGTTAATTCTTTCGTGTTCCTCATCTACACGCATACACGCACAATACACAAACATATGGAAATTAAAACCTGAAACCAGAGGGGCTTAATCCACATAGATGGTTGACCTTTTACTACTCTCACCTTTTCCATTCAAGAAATGGTCTCATTATCATTATCATTATCTTATATCATTTATTTTCATGATAAGTCAAAGTTATAGATTCAATTTTCTGACGCACGAATTTGAATCGATATAGAATTGAGGTTTCGGTGTTATAGTACGTTCAGAATCATGATTCCCATTTGTAATTTTAACTGCAATGCCTACTTTTCTATCGCATTTCATATAATGTATAGATCTGAACCCATTAGAAAAAAAGAAAAAATTGAATTTAACCCCCAAAGTGCCTCGTTTGGCTTAAAATCCACATCTCTAGAATCTCTCGTCGTAGAAACTTGGTAGATCCGTCATTTTAAAGGTAATCCTAAATTTTCTATCCGTATTTCACATAATATATGACCTTGAAACCATAAATATACAAAGTGATTTGAGATACTAGTCATTTGGAACTACTTCATTAATCTAGTCAATTGTTCCATTATTTCCCCCAGTTTCATTAAACTGCATAAGGTTTTAAGCATCCTTCGGAATTTTACTGATATAATTTGCTGGCATGGCAGCAGTAAGGATAAATCAAAAGCCTTTCATCGTGTTTTAAACTTTTTCCAAAATAGCTTAACTTAACTTAACTTAACGTTAGAGTGGATAGGTTTAACGCGAAAAAAATATCTGCCATAGCCTGACATAGTACGGTAAACGGTAAACGTTTCACACTTGGTATCACGCGAGTTTTCTGTTTTTAGACTTTCTGAAGAAACTCAAAACATAGTCATTTCCTATGAAAGTTTTTTTAGACTCACATTCGCAGACTCAGATTCACATTCAGATATTCACATTCGACTAGAAGATTTTGAAGGAGGCTTGGCCTTAGTAACGCATACATTTTACGTCTGATATTGAAAACGGGCCGATATTATAGAATAAAGATTCAGAAAAATCTTACTTCGACGAAATCTGACCACGTGGGATTGAGTTATGAGAAGGCAATGGTCAAAAATGAACTATTTTTTGCAATTTTTGAATGTAAAACTAAAGTTCAAAGGTTCTGCAGAAAAATAATTTTTGTTCCCTGACCTTTATATTAAAAACAGGCCGAGTTTATAGAATATAGATTCAGAAAAATCTTAATTCGACGAAATCTGACCCCTTGGGTGGAGTTATGAGAAGGCAACGGCCAAAAATGGACTTTTTTTGCAATTTTTGAATGTAAAAGTAAAACCAAAGTTCAAAGGTTCCACAGAGGAAGAGTTTTTATAGAATAAAGATTCTTCGAGGTAACATTTTTCTGAATCTTTATTCTATAATCTCGGCCCAAAAATTTCAAAAAATAGTCAATTTCTGGCGGTTGCCTTCTCATAACTCCACCCCACGTGGTCTGATTTCGTCGAAATGAGATTTTTTCTGAATCTTTTTTCTATAATCTAGACCCGTTTTTGATATCAGACCTAAAATATATGCGTTACTAAGGCCAAGCCTCCTTCAAAATCTTCTAGTCGAATGTGAATCTGAATGTGAATGTGAGTCTGCGAATGTGAGTCTAAAAAAACTTTCATAAATGAATGCATAAATGTAAATGTATAAAAACCTACTAAACGCTTTTCCTTTCAGTGAAGAGCTAAATGCAACGTTAAGAGACTTTTTTGTCTTTCTTCTCAAACCATTGACATGTGCAATAGAGGGACTTTAGATAAAGGGTACTTCAATGCTCCATCTATATCAATAGGTTTGTTTTATGTTCTTGTGATTTTGCTAAGAGAAATTCTTAGATATGTCGTTGAACATTTCCTTCAGTTGTCTTTCCTTTTTTTGTGTAAACATTTGATTTTTTTTCTTATTTTCTGATAAGTCATGCTTTCTTTATTTGATTGGATCGCAAAATAAATTCAATTGTTTCCTTTTATTCAAGCGTTTATCAGATTTTCTATAAAGACGTTTTCTTGATGTTTACTCTCGGATGGGTTTCTGGGCAAAACGGGGCACTTTGTTTCCCTACCACTGTGCCAAGTCGCAATTTTTTACTATTTTCTTCCGGGTCCAAGTCCTATTCTCCCCTACTAAAGCCTTTAAACTTAGAATACTTGAATCCATATGATCTTTTACCGCGGCAAGTTCCACTAAAAGAATTTTTGTCACATCTTAAACTGCAGTTGTTAAGAAAATTATGATGTTGAATGAACTGTAGCTCGCAAAAGAAGGCGAAGGGGAAGGTATCCAATATATTTCCATCATTTCAATATGTTTTGGCAGCCATCTCCATTGTTTCTATAAACCATGTTATCATGAGTTTGCACAATCTTAGCTTATTGAAATTTTATCATCCTTTGATTTTTTTTTATAAAATTTTACTGAAATCACAATATGATCACACATTGAATTATGCTCAGATATTTTAGCAACACTGTGCTCTCTGTACTCCTATTTTGATAATAATCCACCTCTGATTCCTCCTTATTCGTGCTTTCGATACATAGGGGTTTGAATTATGAACGTTTTTCAATCCAAACAACAATCATATTAAGACGAAAAATGTCCGCTTATAAGGGAAATGTCTGATATTTAATGGGAACTTTACACATCCTTTTAACTACTTTCTTCCATTAGAAACAGAACAAATTTAGAAAAAGTGAATGCATGTTATTACTAAACGGGTTTTGTGTGACAAAATTCTACTAACTCTCGTTAACTGCTGAGAGAACATTATGGACTTCCAGGTGATTTTTTTGACGCTGAAATATCACCATGGATTACGGACACCTTTTAGGCAATCTTTTAAAAAATTGACAGTTACAAAAAAAAATTAATAGAACAATTGAAGCTAGTAGTCTTATCCCAATTTTTCAAATAAGGAGCATTTAGAGACAATGAGAACATTTATTACACGCATATTGTATAGACAAAACAGAAGTTTCATTAGCTGGACAACTAAACTCTCTGCTAAAGAAAGTTTTAAAATTCCTTTTACAACAGTTGCATTTCAGTAATTCTTTGTCAATCCTATAATCTGGAATTTGTTCATTATGATTATTCCAGCAAGCTATATTTGCAGCTGTTGGGGTCTAAAATAACATAATACAAAGGCTTAAAACTTAAACTTAAAAAACTTTTACAAATAGCCTGATGCCCCATGGCCGCACGTTAATCTAAAGCCTGATTATCGTGCTTAATGATCAAGAAAAATCTATTGGCAAATCAATTAGTATTAATCAAGTCATTTTTAAAAAAATTGAAGATTAGTTGGATTAGTATTAAAGATAATCTAAATAAATTTAATCTAAAAATAAACGGTTTACAAATCCCCTTGATTCCTGGCTATTTATTGCTTGTACGGAACTCCTCTCGTTTCACGGCGTTATGTTACATTAACCCATGTGGTGAGAGCTGTGATGTCAGGTTCAACTTGATGGAGACACAGGGTCATACTGCAATTTAAGTCAGAGGATGTACATTATGGGCTGATAAACTAAACCACATTTGCTTTTTGTGGGGGTAAAATTTTACGCCCGCTTCGATGGTTCTTTTTATGTGCGTCGCAACACGTAGTAGAGTGGCTACTCTTCTTTTATTTGGAATCATAAGATTATAAAAGGGAAAGATTTTTTATATAAGCTGATTAAATATTTCATATAGAAGGTACTTTTACCAAAATATTTTCCATTGATTAGCGAAATGAGATTTTTAGATCCCTAAATTTTGTGATCTAGTGCGAAATGGTGAAATTTTTCCATTTTTCGAAATAGAGTCATACTATACTTCTTATACCTAGTAATTTAGCGTATCAGCAAATTGATTAACCTTTCATTCAAATTCTTATTAAAAGTCTTTTACTTAATTTGCAACAGAGAATAAAGGAAGCTACTTTTTTCAAAACATGAAATCACATAACCTTTTCTGTCTAGATTTTCATTTTTGTTTTTATGTATTTTGACATTTAATCTCTTGTTACATTCCTGGAAATCAATTTCGTATCCTTCTAGCACGTCTTTGAAAAAGTATACACAAGAATCAATTTTCCTGAATTTCATGTCATTGTTGACTCTATATTTCAATTCAATTCAATATTCTCATAAAAAGATATCTCTAAATATGTTATGGTCATCCATTTGTTATCTGTAAGGTAAAGTTTGCACTTTACGTTCGTCACGTATCATTGCATTTTTTACGATGCCATATGTTTAGATGACATATCAAGACACATTGACTATACACAATGACCCTTCCTATGAAGCAAATGTGCCAATTGCTTAATCTACTTTATACAATTCTTACTCTGTCATATTAGTCCTTCCTTTCAAGGACTTTTATAACATATGTAAGGGTATGGTATGGTATGTCTACATGGCGATAGATCGCCATGTCTGTCTATCATAAAACTTCGGTACGTAAGCCCTTAATATACGCTTAGATTATGTTTCCTGATTTAATACTAAACCTACTGCATTAGGTAAGAAGTAATACCTCTGCTATAATAATGGGTATCTGGGATGAAATAGCTCTTTTTATGACCTTTCATTGAGTAAGACAACTTCCGTGTTTTTTCATCAAGACAATACTCTGTCCTGTACATGTTTTCCTTATGACGCCAGTATAAGAAACGTCGCTTCAACCCGAGCGATTTCTACAAATAAAACCTCCCTAGCATCTGTTGGAGCGGATTTATCTTTTGATTTAACATCAAATGTTTCTAATAGAACTATGACGGTTTTGAACTAGTGGCGGTAGTACGGGTCAAAGAAGTAATACCATCAACGCCAACTCATTGAGCAGTCTATAAACAATGCTATTTTAATGGCTAAAAATGAAACCATAACGCATCCATTGATAGATTACGCAATACTAATCTGTACAAGAGTAGATCGAAAAGATTAATCTTAAGCTGGTTAAATTGCTAAGTATAGAATTCAATGGATTTTTGACTTTTGTTGATAAATTCAGATATTAATATGTAAACATGCATTGTTTTAAAAGAACTATTCAAATCCTGCATAAACTCAACGCATGCTCGTTAAATATGAGAGTCGAATTTCTTACAACAGCGTCAAATTAAGTACGTCATTTAACCTCAGGCCTCAACATCCACACCTGATCTGAAAGCGTCAACAGAGATTATCATAAAGTTCAGGAGGCTTTATAGAAGTTTGTAGGATATCCTGAAGTGGTCAGATGCACATAATCACTTCATTAACGTTAAATGGATCACCCATATGCACCTCGCGTTGCTCTCTATTGGCGGTTAAGTGGTCTGAAAATTGGAGCAAAATAATGAGGAACAATCTAACCAGAAAGGTTGTATCAAACGTTTCTTTTTCCTAAACAGCATGTTTGTTGACTGTGCAAATCATGCAGGCATGTTGGCGAATTATGCTGGCTAGAATGTGTGGATTATCCTTTGATACAGGCTCCATTTTTCAATGATACTCAATTACTATATTAAAAATGTGTGTATGCAATACTGAAAGAATAACTGTTTTTCAAGTTTCTTAATGTTTTTCTGGTTTATGATTTTAAAAAGTAACAGTTCATATTCATTTGCACAAAACACATCCGTTATGCACTTTTTAAATTGAGAAACAGTATTTGATCAAGTACCTCCTTTTGAACTGTTATCGACAGCTTAGTACAGCCCTTACTAGACACCCCAATATATTGTGAATATTCATATGACATATCCATCAAAACCATGTGTGATTAGTTGCGATAAATGTGAACTTTTAAATGTGAACTTGTGATACGTGATACGAGTTAAATGTTTATTTTGTTTTTTAGTTCGCCAAATTAAACAATTTATTCAATAATATCTAACAGCAAATAAAGGTAGAAAAGGCACCACAGGTAGAAACGGCACTTTGCTAAAATGTCGTTTTTACCAAGCAAAAAGGTTAATTCTAGCAAATTTCAGGTTTCAGCAGAATTTCTTATTAAATAAAGATAAAGGTTTTGACTCCTTTTTAGTGTATGATAATCAAATAGAATTATCAAAACTCTCCATTTTTAAACAAATATTATAACTTTAATTAGTGTTTTTTTTTTCAAATATTGAACTAGGGAAATTTCTTTTAAGACAAATATAAAATGACCCTTTTGGGAATAATGAATCACGTAACGCAATTTTTCGAGGGGTATTTCACAAGATTTTCGTACAGTTATACGAAAAATCGAAAAAAATCGATAAAATCGAAATAAAAATCGAAAATTCGGAAAAGAATCGAAAAATTGATAAAATTGATAAAATCGTAAAAAAAAATCAAAAATCGGTGAAAAATTGAAAAATTGAAAAAAAATCGAGAAAAAATTTAAAAAAATTTCAAAAATGTTGAAAAATTGAGGATCATCAGACTCGTTTAATGATATTCACGAACTCTAAATCTTACTCTACCTTCACCTCTACCTTCCATCTTTTAACGTTGTTCTTTTTAAGGTGTTCTTTCTTACATATATTTACTGGAAGTTTTTTCATATTTAAAATATAACGTTAAAATCTAGATATTTAAGGGAGAGTTTTAAAAAAAAGGCTGAATCAGATATCAGCCTAGCGGGGATTTTTTCAATAAAGTGCTGAGTGCCGTCCTTTTACGTGTTACGCTCCATACTCAACATCAATAATGGCCATAGAGGTATGACCATATGAATTTCTTTTCACAAATTGAAGTTTTGAACAATTGACTTTTATTTCCGGTTTAAGTCGATTTTTTCTTGGTGTCATTGAGATCACATTTTCCTATATACTAATATAATATTACAGCATAATGATCTCTTATTAACTTATTGTACCGCACTTTTTGAGAATGAAGAAATATGCACACTTTCCAAAAATCATCAAATTGAAAAAGTGAGGATATCCGAAGTCAAATGGTTGTAAGAAAAAGGAATCGAAAGACGATTTCGCATGATCAGCTCTTCTACTAGTGTAAACAATTATATTTTTATCTATTCTCACTGTCACTGGGATTCCATAACTGCTATTCACTAAGACATCGCGAGTCTGCAATTTATCAAAAACCACAAGACCCATCAATGCAGTATAACAGATAAGACTCCGAACAACTTATATCTGGATTCATAATCAGATAATTTGAGGTATTCGAAGTGAAAAATTGCTGAAAGATATTTTAAATATGTAGACAGACTAAGACAGACTAAGACAGACTTGAGTGTTTTGACATTGAGCAGCTTCAGTTTTGATATTGATGATAATGTGTTCATTAGTAAGAAAGTTAACAGATCAATTGGACATAGTAAAAACATGTCGGTCAAACCTAAAATAGAATTTCTATATTCTAGCGCATTGAAAAATACGTTCAAGAGTTCTAAAAATGCTTGCCGTCACGATGAGTTAGAAAAAATGTTTGGCGCTAACTTCTTTTGTTTAATTGGAAAAGCGGGATATGAATTTCTTCTGGAATATGCGGGTGTTGCTTTGCCGTCTGTGCCAACAATACAAAGTATGATAAACAAATTTCCACATATCAAAGAAGGAATTTTTTTTTCACACTGTGATATCGGAGAAGTGGAATCATATCGAAATTGAATTAAAAAAAAACGGGATGTCACAATTGTTAGGTTTGAAGTAGATAAAACAGGAAGTTTTTTGAAGGCTATGCTAAAAAAAAACAGGTATTTCTTTTTCCACGATGGATTTTTTTCCTAGTCATACGTAATGAAAGAAATAGCCACTGATTGGCTATGGGCTCAGAACCATTTCCATATCTTAGCAAAACGTAGAACACGAATCGTCAACCTTTCCAACATTTTTGTTAAAGAAAATGAGACTGCATGCCTTGGCCATATAAAATACATCCTTGTCAACTTTTCTATAATAATTCCATCAACTCACTGAACGGATAATAAGCAACAACAAATACAAACAAAACTACTCAGAAATCGAAATCCTCCTTAGTGATGGAGTTTTTGGAATACCTCCGAAATTTGATGGACATAACAGAGAATTTTGGAACCATTACCTACTTTAGATTAGAGCGTGACGTAAGGGATTCATTTCTTAATCATCTTCTGCCAAATATGGCGTCGATGGCTCAAAGATAATGGTCGACCAAAATAAGACCATTTTATAACAACTAATGTGTATGTTTGTATTGAAATAAATGCTTACATTTCGCTACAAAGGATATCGGGAGTCATTCGTTGAAACTTTCCAGTTGATGTCCTTCGTGTATGGATCGAGGTGTCACAAGGTTAAGAAGCACTATTTTCATTGAAACGATAAATGAAGTCAACCTTTTCCACCATCATCAACTTTTCGATGAAAGGAATTCTCGGAAGGATGCATAAAATGAATTTTCTGTTCACTATGAAATGTTCGGACTTCAGAGTAAGCAAGAATGTGTTGACACCTTTTCACTTTTTCTTTATCATGAAATAGATACAATTGTCATGCGAGCCAAAGTTGATGCAGTTAAGTGCGGAAGGAATAATGTTAGATGTTGGATTCAATCCAACATCAAATTTTATGGCGCTATCGAAGAAGACAACAATTTAACTCCAGCTCACATCAGAGAAGACCTTGTAAGTATTCGACTCGCCTAAAAAGTTGTTACTAGTATTCCAACATTTACAATCGCTACTAGTAGAAAAGGAACAGTTCAATCAAAAACTTATTCGCTCCAAGATGCCATCCTGAAAACCACCTGAAGGCTCCTTACCGCTGGACAATTACTAAATGAAAATTACATAGTGTTTAAGAAGCGACAGATACGGAATCGCCATTAATAAGGAATACTTTCTCCGTTTTATCTAAAATATAAGTCAGAACATAAGATGAATTTTGATAGCTGAGTGAATAATTGATAAAACTATGTGTTTAGTACATTTAGTGTGTCCAAAAAGCCCAGAACAATCCGAGTTACTCATATCATATTTGTTAGCTTCAAATAATTTATTTTACTTTTCAATTTATTGTCAATCATTCTTTAGATTATAAATCATGATTCTCTTTTATAGTTTTCTTAAATATAAAATATGATTTTGTACATGAATAATTCAGCAATCGTACAATAAGATTTGAAATTTTCTGTTATCAGAAATAGCAACTTGATTTCTAACTTTCAAATTGGCAATCTGGAGATCAAACTTCTCAGACTTTTAATGTTTATATTGTGGGCTTCTGGAACAGTTAAATAAAAAATCTGTATCGAAGTTAAATTTCATATTGCTAGTTTTTACTCGGGAAGGGTCGTACTTCAAAAAAAGGCATATAAACATACAAAATTAGTTCTAGCCAAATATTTGTAGATCACCACTCTTTGGTCAAAATTAGTATCTTGTTTACCTTATACTAAAGTACTTTTAAGTATTTTCTAGCTGTACTACACACTTTTTTTAGTTTTGGCATCCAACAACAAGATTTGACTGATTTGACTGATTTGACTTTCAACCAAAAAAGATTCAAGGTTGTAGAAAGTTGTTACGTAGCTGTTTTCTTAAAACATTTTTTATCACAGTCTTTTCACATAATAGTTACAATTTTAGACATTTTACCGTGCAACAACATCTTACAACAAGGGACTTTATCTTTGTATTACCACCACTTGTAAGGGTACTGAGGAATTTATTAAGTTACAAATTCTTTTAGTTACATCTTTGTGTATTGTGTATTATGATCTTCAGTGGCGGATATGGAATTTCTTCGATGTATTCATCATTACATCATTCATTTTAGGGCAAATATTTATTTTCTTGAGTAAAACAAAAAAAAATTTCTATATGATTTTCATCCATTTACATGACATTCCCGATAGAGTATGGCCACCTTAAGGTGGCCATGGATAGATCCAGTATATATTAAGCTCTACTAACGGGGATGGATCAACATTTACAACACATACAACATTTAACATTCAACGGAATCCATTGCCGAATTTAACGCAACACAAGGAATCACTTGTGATGGACATTATTTCAGTGATTTATAAAATTAAATTACGGGGATACCGTAATCAATCAGGGTCGGTATGAGCAACGACCAAGTGTCAAGAAAAGTAATCAAGAGACTATTATTAAAAGAAATCTGGATGCTGAATGCATCTCGAATATTTGCATCTTTTCTTTTGTTTTTGCGGGTCACTAAACAAATATAATTTTATTTTTGGCTTAAGATTTTGCAAAAGAACATTGCAATCTCCCAATTAATTAATGAATATTGATTCTTGAAAAATATTCTTATCGTAATTCAATCCAATTAAGATTTAATAGAATAAGTCCATATTGTTGGCATTCCAAGCTCAATATTTTGTATATTTCCTCGTAGAAAATATTTGTATCTATTTGATGTTGTGTGTCAATTTAAGTTGGAAAATTTCATTTGAAAACCAATATTTGCATTTAATTTTGGATTTTACACTTTTTCTTAGAAAACAATTTTATCTAAAACAGCAAAGTTTTTTGTTACAACATACTCTCTAACTTCAGGTAAATGTTTTTTTGCACTAACACGTTTTTATAGGAAGTTCCATGCTATAAGGAGCAATATTTACATATATATATTTTTTTATTTATTTATTATTTTATTTTTTTAACGATTATCACTTTTCTTTAGAACTTAGATGTCGCTTGCATTCGAGGGAAAAAGGAAAAGGCGCCATTTTTCATAAAATTTGTGAGATATACGAGTATCATGTTCATGCTAACGGAAAACATTTAGGGAAATGTTTGTCTATTTTCATCATTTTTTCTGACGTAGTGAGACTTTTTTCAAACACATTTAATTTCACGAGAGTTTACTTGACTATTACATTGTGAACGCTTTCAGAACAAGATAAAAAATAGGAGAATTTTCCATGATGGTTGGTAAGGGAAAGTAAGCAGCCAATATAAATTTTGTTTGAAAATCTTATTTTTTCAGAATAAGAATTAAAATGGTGTATTTTCTGGTTTTAAAAAGAAGGCATTCTCCTGAGGAATTGTTAGTCATTGGGTGTGACAAGAAAATGGTAGGTTCAATCGTTCTATTAATTGGAACATTTATTAGCAAGAGTCTGATTGGTTTGTGGAGTTGTCGAAATGCTATGGTTTGTTATCAGAAAATTGTGAAATGTGAATTAAAAATGACATAAATCCTTGATGGTTTTAGTTCCAATTAATCAAATCATAACTCTATACAAACTTTTGTGAATATCCCCAGGGAATGTTAGGGTATCATCATCATCATGTATATTCCCTTGAAGACCCCCTTGTTCAGATCTATTGTTTTGTCACAAGTTAGACAATAGCTTGAATTATATACTGAAAAGAAAATCAGTAAAATATCATCAAGTATTACCAAGATATTCAAGAATCTTCAAAATACCATTGAATTCACCCAAATATTACAGTTTTTTTCTCAATAATTAATGGTAATGCTAAAATTCACCTAATGAATCCATGCTTAATTTTAATCAGAACTTTGCGCAAAAATATTGTAGCAACAAATCGGCTCTAGGAATGACGGATTTTCAAAAGATTTTCCGCGTGCAAGGAGAAATTCTTGCGACATTTTAATACCATGCTCCCAAAAATATGTCGCTATCAAAATGATGTGGCGATATTATCATGATGATTGCGAAGCAAATTGAGAATTACCAGCTATGTTCTTTGTCTCCCTAGTTAAGGAAATACAAAAAGGGCTATACAGGGCTAATTATAACAAAATTAAGATCCCGATCAGGTTGATCGGCAATAATCGTTTTTGTCCGATCAAAAGAAATGATGACCGATCAAATTGATCGACAGAATCCAGTTTTCTCCCATCACTTAACATTCTGTACATATTGAGTCCCAAAACCTGAAGACCTTTGAAAGAGCGATATGATTTGTTGCTATGGAACTAGCAATACAGAATAGACACACTGGATTAGGCACTAACTCGTGATACTTGTGGTGGGA
>JAUKPT010001242.1:0-15919 GCA_032273505.1 Nanomia bijuga
TTGCAGAGTTCGATATGATAAATCCAAACAGCACAGCGAACCACGCAATCGAACCTTTAACAATCATACTCAAAGTAGGAATTTTCAATACCCTTCAGAGCCTTACCAATTCGAACGTTATCCACCACGAAATGGCGTTAGGAAATTCAACGAACATGGTAACAATTTCCGTCGTAACGAAAATAGTAAATGTCCTAGACAGTACCAAGGCAATGCGCAAATATCGCGTACGAATGTGTCTGCAATGCAGTCGACCGTTCCTTCAAAATCACTTACAACAGCGGCAACAAGAAGTTGTTGTACAGCAGGAACCATTGCTTCTAAACCAATGTCAATAACAGGATACATAGATAACAAACAACTATCAATACTTTTGGACACTGGTAGTAGTTGCAACTGCTTCCATACGGATACATTCAATCAACTTCAGAGTAAACCAAAGTTAAAGGATTCACCCTACAACTCAATTTCTACCGTAGACGGATCTATAACAAACCTTTTCGAATCGATCTCCACAAACATTACCTAGGATAAGACAGATCTGACTGTCTCATTCCAAGTCATGGAGTGTGGTGATTGCGACGCGATCTTGAGTCGATCGTTCTTAAAACAACATAGCGCTATCATTGATTCTAATGACCAATCCGTGTCACTAAAAATAGTTCAGAAAATAATTCGGGAACGTAGAAGAAGAAAAACACAATTCAAATTGAACAAACATATCGCATTGTGAAATAAAGAATTGTGAAGAAATAGTTTACAGCCAAAATCAGAACTCATATTACAGGTCTTTCCAACTAAAAATATCTTATCAACGACTGTCCTCATAGAAAAGACACCCACCGTTACAAATAAACTGAACGTAATAGTAGCTTCTTCCATTTGCAGTGGGACCACACAAACATTTCTATGCCGCCTCTTAAATCACACAAATAGGGAAATCCGTATTAAAAAGGACCAGATATTAGGTTCAGTATCAGTTTTATCACCCGAGGCAGAGGTAAACACAACAAGCAAGTACACAACACAAACAGAGACTAGCGAACATTTTTAAATTTAACGTTGATAGAGAAAATTTGACAGATTCAGAATATGAACAATTTATAGTTTTTTTGCAGGAAAACATTGATGTTTTCGCGTTTGATAAGTCACAACTTGGTTCATCAGACATAGTAGAAAATACTATCGAACTTGAACACCCAAAACCAAATCGCTGCCTACCTTACAGAACGTCCCCTGAGACGAAGCAAGAGATTGAGAAGCACGTGAAAGAAATGCTTGAAAATGGCATAATCCGTGAATCAAACTCACCCTGGGCTGCTCCCATAATCCTCGTTAAAAAATCCGATCAAAGTACCAGGTTCTGTATCGACTATAGACGCCTGAATAACATTACAATCAAATCAGATATGCCATTCCCCAGAACTGATGAAATCTTTGATCACCTTTCCAACGCAAAATATTTCTCAAGCCTGGATTTACTACACGGGTTCCACCAATTGAACGTAGCAGAGGAGTCACGTAAATACACTGCATTTACAACATATTTGGGCCTGTTTGAGTTCTTAAAGATGACTTTCGATCTCACCAGGGCTCCAGCAACATTTAATTTGGCCATGGCAGTAGCATTAAGAGATGTCAATTGGAAATTAGCCATTGCATATGTGGATGACGTCATTACACACAGTCCTACCTTCTTAGAACACATGCGACATCTAGGCATAGTCGAAGCAAATATCGAACTAAACCCGGCAAAATGCTTTTTCCTTCAGAAAAGATTAAACTTCCAGAAGGCATATCACCGAACGAAGACAAAATCAAAATTGTCAAAGATTTCTTAGCACCGAAAAATCCCAAAGGTATATTACCGGAAATTTGTGCCAAGCTTCGCAAAAACTGCGATCCCATTAACAAAACTATTGAGGAAAAAACAAAAATTTGTGTGGTCGCAGGAGTGCCACGGAGCATTTGAAAGACTAAAACAAGCTTTAATCTCACCCCCCGTCCTAGCATTCCCTGATTTCAACCAACCATTTATCCTATATACAGATGCTAGTACGGATGCCGTAGGATAATTATTAGGACAAATTCAGGATGACAAGGAAAATGTAATTTTCGAGATAACGAGAGGACACTGAACAAAACTCTGGCTGTCATTTGAAGGAGTCAAGACATTTCGCCCTTGTCTCCACGATCGAAAGTAAACCATATATACGGACCACGCAGCAATACAATGGGAGTTTAAAACATCACAACTGAAAGGACGTAATGCAATATGGTTCCTGATGCTTCAAGAATATGATTACGACATTAAGTATAAGCCTGGTAAATCACACACCAACGCAGATGCTCTCAGTAGGTTACAATCTGACACAGTCAGTGCGACCACCATGGAACCAGATTTTGCCTTACGCCAACGACAGCTGATATCATTCCTTTAGAACGGACAAGAGTACTCCTCAAAAATCGATCCATCCATCGCTAAAGATAAAGCAACGGAGTTCTTTTTGGAAGACGACATCCTGTACAAAAAGGTCACACCGTCAAAACCATATGATACAACAAAGCTCCTTGTTATACCGAATAACATGAGGAGAGATATTTTGACACAATGTCATGACCGCCCATTGGCAGCCCATTTTGGATTTCAAAAAACCTAGGAAAAAATCCACATTAGATTTTTCTGGCCAAAAATGTACTCACAGATACAAGACTGATGTCAGACTTGCAACAGTTGTCTTAAACGCAAAAAACCTGTAGGACAACAGAAAACTCCGCTTCTTCCCACTAAGGTCGGAATGCTTTTCCAAACCATATGCGTAGACATTTTAGGCCCGATGACTCAAACGGATTCTTCCAACAAGTATATTTTGATTTTTATGTACCAATTAACAAGATAGTCCGAGGCAATATGTTTACTTATTATAGAGGCAACAAAGATAGCAGAGGCTTTCTATCACTTAATATTCACGAGACATGGTGCACCTAGGGCAATACTTAGTGATCGAGGCAGTAACTTCATGTCAGCTCTAATGGCAGAAGTATACCATATTATAAATGTCAAAAGACTAATTACCTCAAGTTACCGACCATCAACCAATGGACAACTGGGAAGATTCAACTCGACGTTGTTACAGGCATTGACAATGTTTGTGTCTTCGTCACAACGCAATTGGGATAAATTTGTCCCCTCAATTTTCTTTGCGTATCGAACGTCAATCCCATCAACCACAGGAGAAACTCCGTTTTTCCTGCTTCACGGAAGACGAACAACGTTACCTCTAGATGTCCAAAAATATCTGCTGACCATAGTGATTATCGCAGTTTAATGGTAAGAAACCTTGCATTGTCCCAACAATTGGCCACAGATATGACAAAGAAGTCGCAAGATATAATGAAGAAGAACTTCGATAAAATGACAGCGGATACAATGTTCAAAGTTGGCGACTGGGTCCTATTAGAAGACCCTACTAAAAAGAAAGGACTGACAAAGAAGCTATCATTTAAATATCTGGGACCATATAGGATTATTAGGCAATTGTCACCGGTCTATGTAGAATTGGAAGGATTGAAACAGAAGAACTCGATTGTCAATTGCAATCGCCTGAAAATATACAATCAACCTATCAAGAACTCATTACGGCCAGACGGGAACACGCCACAAAACCTGGACGTTCAAACAACATCAGACCAAGAGAAGTAAAGTCTTACGCCAGCTCAATCAACAGACACACCAATGGTTAAAGAAGCCATTAATGTCGAACATCAACAACTGACGCCTACCCTTCGACACAATCTAAATCAAAGGCAAATGTGAATCTCATTGACACCAACTGTCTGAGACAAACCATACACCCCTGGGCATTCAAGGATATCATTCTACTTTTATTATTCAGCATGATTTTGTTTGTGCACATGTCCGGCACGCCAAATATAGGACCTTTAGTTAACTGCGACACCACGACACTTCAAGGAATCTATTCCTTGTCATCACCACGACAGTGCATGTCAAACCTTTCACATGCAACTATTACAACGTTCCAAGGAAACGTGTACAAATTAAAGAAAAAAACTACTCAAATATACTTATATCAAGGTATACTGAAAGAAATAAACACTAAGATGTTCAGAATTTTTTTTTTTTTCAAAAGACAAACGACCCGAGGTCATATACGTACAAGTCAACAAGACTCTGTGTACCAATGCTGTTCAAAGAAAGACTTTGCCATTCGGCACATTAGTAAGACAAAGACTGGACGTTTGGATAAAAATACGCGATCATGCATATAGTTGCGCTTGGTTACGTGCGAAGTCAGTTTCTTATTTGAAATTAACCATAGAAAAAAGGCCAGCCTTACTCGTAGGTACATCCAGGATAGTTTCCAGAGGCACCCCTTATTTGGTTAAAAAGCAATCATTCATTCCAAGCATATGAAATGATAGACACATTTCAAGTTAAGAAACTTGATAATTTCATCATTATCTCAAGTATAGGCGTTGGAGGTAGTATCATTTTGGATTATGAAACCTCATTAGGGTACAAAATTGTGAAATTTGGGAACATATCTACTTTTGCAAACACTGAATTTGATAAGAAAAGTAGGGAATACGTAGAGTCTACTAAGTCAAACACACAAACAAACATAATCCATGAAAGAGAAATAGTTTCCCACTTAGCCACTATGCAAAAGCAATGATTTTCTGCAGTCGCAAATCTAAACAATTGAGTCAGCTCCTTTTTAGTAATCTTTATTTTAGGGTCTTTATCTTTAATTAAATTAACTGCTAATTCTATTGTTTCGTCTAATGGTATATTAGTAAACAAGCTAACTACATCAAATGATGTTAAATATTTATCTTTATATTTTAGTTCATTAAGATCTTTGACAAATGTAAAAGTATCTTTAACTGAATAATTGGATGGAATGTGAGGAATTAGTTTATCACTAAGATATTTGGCTAAATTATAATTATATGTACCTAAAGATGATATAATAGGTCTTAGTTTAAGTTTATCTAAAACAATGATAATATCCGTGATATTTTTTATCTATTATATGTATTTTAGGTGTGCCATATATGCGTGCGATATTTAGTTGAACGCCCAATTATAGCTGGTACCAATTCACCCACAAGACATTTAAGTGATCTAATTTGCAAAAATACCTAGTCCCTTAGTTAAATCAAAGATGACTGGGATTATTTGAAAAAATTACCGAGGAATCTTAAGAAAAAATGTGAACTATTCAAATGTGACATTCAATCACTCTATACTGCATGAACTTGGACTCAAAGCAATCAAATACTGGATTACAGAATACAGAAACACAATCCTGTAAAGATTCACTAACCAATTTATTCTTGAATCACTAGAATTTTTACGGAAAAATAACATATGTCCATTTAATGAGAAACTTTACTTACAACTTTTAGATACAGCTTCATTCACCTCATTCTATGCCTGCCTAACAATTGGCTATTTAGAAGAAACAATACTTTTTCCAAAATTGCAACTATACCATCAACCATAAAAGAGACGATTCATGGATGATGGTATTATATTTCGACCTAGTTATATATGTAAACAAAACTTTCTTTCTATATTGAATTCTATGAATAAAGCAATTATTTTTACAATAGAAGAATCTTAAGAAACTTTTAACAATACAAAAACTGAAAAACTGAACTTTCTTGATATGATCATAATGCTTGATGAAAACAATACAATCAACACAGATATTTTTTATAAACCTACTAACAGTCATCACTATGTACACTACGATAGCTTTCATATAAATCATACACTCAAAAACATTCCATATTGTTTCGCAAAAAAGATTATTGTATTTGTATATGGAAAAACGTTTATTAGAATTAAAAATCATGTTACAAAAATGCCTTTATCTAGAGGACGTAATCGAAAAAGGTTTCTTCAATGCTTAACTACAAGGACCCACCCCAAAAAGGAATCAAAATCAAATACCATTCCATACATACATTGCAACATGAGCAACTATGAATTTAAAAATGTAGTTCAAACAGCCAAAAAAATACTGCAAACATCAAAATCAGACACTATACGAAATATCTTTCACAAAGCAAATTGTGTCATTGGCACTAAACAACCGAAAAACATTCTACGTATAATAGCAAATACTAAACAAATTGTGTTTTTTGTATCAACTCCTTTTCAGGATCCTAAACTCGACTTTATAGGAAACCAAAAAAAAGGATTAACTCGTATTTGTATAGGGGAGGTTACCCATAAAGGGGGAGTTAACCTAAATCAATCAGTAAATAAAGTTACATTTGTTTGAACGTAGTTCGTGAAAATGCTTTCCTGAGCAAAGGCTTTCTACGAAGACTTTTTTCAAGGCAAAAAAAAGATAAGGCCTTGATTTTAGAATTATACTTTATATTGTACGTAGTTCGCAGGAAATTTCTAGACCCTGCAGGAAAAGTTTCATGAGAAATTTGGGCTCAGAGTGAGCTCAGAGCAAAATCTGCAACCTCACTGATGAGGGATTGTTCGCCGTGCAAGTCAAAAGGTTTTGTGCTAGCCTAAATGTGCTACTCTCACTTACAGATAATACAGAGAGTGCTAGTACATATACATGAATTAGTCAAACTAGTCAAAAGATTTAGCTACGCGATCTTTTTATTAAGCAACTTAGCTTTTAAGTCAGAACTTGTAAGGCTAAATTAGTTGCTTAATGGTTGGTTAACTTTTAAAACCAATTTGGTATCATACAGTAGAGGAACAAAATAGAAGAATCACAAATTTAACATAACATCTTTATCACGCATAATAAAATTAGTTTCGTTTAACGAAACAAAAAAAAATTCTCTCACTTGATTACAACTTGAAAATAGCTCCAGATCTGAGTGTATATTGGCAAAATAATATGAAAAATATTAGACACTACTTAAACCAAATAATACCAAAAAGCAAAGCTTATTCTATTTTTAATAATCTTTAAATTTTATTGTCCAACAGATAACAATACTTTGCAAAGAACACTTTTTATTGACTGTAAAAAGTATTATTACGATTTATTAATTTTGCTATTCTTGTATTGATTATTATGAAATACTTCATCAGTTTCTTGATCCTATATTTAATGGGGGGGGGGATAAAATTACCCATGGGCCATAGGCCTACTTTTCATTTAATGGTATTTAGTTTCACACAATTTTCTGAAATAATTGAGTCGATTAAGTTATCCAAAAAGATCTAAGGGGGTTTTATTAAAGGTCAGTACTGTGATTTTTACATATTTCGATGTATTCTTTGTGAGCTTTGATCATTGTAAATGCTAAATATAAATTCTAAATCTATGCTACTCTAGTTTAGAAGAAGTGTTAACAAGTATCTTTGTTACATATCAATGACTATGGAAACCATACAGTTTGGTTTCTCAAATTAGTCAAAATCGGAGAAAAAATGACAACTTTTGGCAAATTGGCAACTTCGGATGACTACATGCAAAACAAATGCTGAAGTTAGCAAAAAAATATGCAAACAGATAGCATTTTGTTGATCGATTTTTGATGCTTAAGGTTAAGAGAGTCTTCCAAGTAGATTAATATGTAATTGGGTTATTATTTAAGAAAAATGAATAGGAGCCCCCCCCCCTCCATTAAACGACACTTGGAAAAAAGCTCATTAATTGGTTGATTTGTGAAAAGCAACCGTATGGCTTTTATGAATTGTTTGATTGTTTATCATATCACACTGTACAAAAGAACTCATTTCAGTTGCTCATTTGTGCACCGGGTTAAAATCTGACAGTACATTAATTGCTTATTAATTTTTCAATTCTGTGATCGTTTGTTTTGACAGAGATGACAGAACCTGAAGAAGACATAAATTTCAGTAATAATTTGTAACCATGGATGGCTTTCGTCCGGCTGGCCTTAAAGGTTCCCCGTTACCAAAATTCAGCAGCCCTGCCTGTGTCTTTGGTATTTTTTCTTTACTCGTAACATCTAAACTTAGACAGGTTCTGAAAGGAAACATTTGATAAAATTTCTAAATTTGCAGCAAATTCTGATTTTAATGGCACTCTGCTGTGTTCAGTGAAGAGGATGTGTATATATTTGCGTATATGCGCGTATATGTAGTACCACACCACTAATCCGAAAATCGAGGCCGTATAGGAGAAGGCCATGATATGTTTTATCACAAATGACAAATATTCATTTGATAATAAGTTAACAAAGAAAAAAAACCTTAAACAAAATATTAAAAATATAAACGCCTGGGCAATAGTTACAGGCTCTTGATACAATAAACCATGATGCCCTATTAGCAAAATTACATTCTTATGGTTTTGATAAAGGTGCCTAGTCTTTCATATACGAATATTTCTAAAACAGGTAGCATGCCACAAAGATAGATTCTTCATATCGAGGGTTAAGTCATTTCTTTAAATCTCGTACGCTTCATCAACAAATCCCACCAAATCCCACAAATCCCATCAAATCCCACATAATCCCACAAATCCCATCAAATCCCACCAAATCCCACCAAATTCCACCAAATCCCACTTAATCCCATAAATCCCACCAAATCCACCAAATCCCACAGACCCCACAAACCCCATCAAATCCCACAAAACCCAAGAAATATCAACAAATCCCAACAAATCCCAACAAATCCCAACAAATCCCAACAAATCCTACCGAATCCCTTAAATCACACCAAATCCACCAAATCCCACAAATCCCAACAAATTCGATCAAATCCCACAAATCCCATCAAATCTCACCAAATCCCACAAATCTGACAAATCCCACCAAATCCCACAAACCCCACAAATCCCACAAACCCTATCAAATCCCACAAAAACCAACAAATCCCACAAATCCCACCAAATTTCCACAAATCTCACAAATCCAACAAATAACAACATATCTAACAAATCCCACAAATCCCAACAAATCCCAACAAATCCCACAAATCCCACAAATCCCATAAATCCCACAAATCCCAAGTCTCGTACGCCAAAATTTGAATTCACTAACCCCTTGCTTCATATAGTTCATGGCAAGAATTATTAAAGGGTGTTCCTCAAGGATCTGTGTTAGGACCTCTTCTTTTTAATATTAATTTCAAAATGGATCGGAAACTGAAATTTGAGAAACATTTGCGAACTGTACTTACTATTCATTTATTCATCAGTTCATCATCGCAATATTAAGCGTTTTGCAAAAGAAATGTCTAAAGTACACAATGGGATTATACCAAATATTAATAGAGAACTAAATTAAAATTTGAGAAATAAGTCGACTTACATGCGAGACAAATCATCTTCAGCGACTAACGGCATTATTTCTCTTCGGATCTTGTGGCAGAAAATTTGGGAACTAAATCAAGATAATATTAAAAATGTTGAAACATTGGGGTGCTTTCAAACTAAGATACTTTAGTGTAAAACTACCCTTGTAAGCTTTGTAAGGAAAACGTCGAAGGAATTTATTTGATTATCTATTTTATTGCGCCATTTCAAATTCATTGCTACAGTTTCTTTTAGAATTTGTCCATAGGAGTATTTTTTTATTTATTTTGTATTATTTACATTGTAAAAATTTTATCTAGTTTTATTGTCGACGGCGTGAAAAGCCCAGTTCCAACTGGGGTTATAAAAAAGCCGACAGGAAATAAAGATTTGGAAATGATTCATTGCTCAAAACTATTTTTTAAAAAAGTATAAAATTTAGTGATGGAAAAATGGTTTTGAAAAAGTAAAAAAGCAGAAAATGATTTAATTTACTATCGTTTATGATCTTGTCTATTCTTCACAACAAACTTGTTCTTTTCGAATAACATCGGTTATTGAAGTTGACAAGCCTCTAATCAATTATCAGACAGATCAGACAGAAACAACTTTCTGTACCCATTTTCTCGGTATATATACCAGTATTTTTTGTTTTTCTTATCATATGGTCCAGAAGTTCAAAATGTTTATCTTCTTTTTTTTCTTTATTTCTTTTACTAAATAATTTTCTTTAAATTATCCAAGCATATGCTCATATGCGGCTTTTAAACAAGACAAATTATCAAAAAATATCAAAAATGGTTTACAAAAACTCGTTTATTTGTGAAAGCCATCTTTCCTTTAATCGTATGATAATTTTTCATGATGTTTATAAATAAGAGAAAATGAAAAAGTTTCTTTTTACTGCAATAAAGAAATGGGAAA
This sequence comes from Nanomia bijuga, assembly GCA_032273505.1. Taxonomy (NCBI): domain Eukaryota; kingdom Metazoa; phylum Cnidaria; class Hydrozoa; order Siphonophorae; family Agalmatidae; genus Nanomia; species Nanomia bijuga. Next base: position 10,206 of record JAUKPT010001242.1, read on the forward strand.
AAGTATAATATACATTTGTCACAACATTAAATGAAGAAATAAAAAAAAATCCAGGTAAAAAACAAACCATAGGGTTTTAAGAAGAAATTTAAATTTTACATCTATACTTTGGAACAGCATACCTTTCATTGTCTAATTGCTTTCTCACTCATTGCGTTCAAAATTCGATTATTCATTTTAACTTCCATCGACTCGCATATTTATCAGATTTCTTGTGAGTAATTTTATCTTTCCTTCAAACAGCATGTATCAAGCATGTGATTTTGCTTACATAACAGCTTTTACAGCTTTTGCTTTTACAGTGGATATAGAAAACAATACACCCATGTAACAAAACGAGGTATCGTTTCTGAGAAAAATCTGAAATGATATAACCCTTTTCATCATGATATCAAGTTGGAATTTATTCATTTTGAACTTTCTTTGAAGCAAGGACAACCTTAAGACTTCCTACTAACATATTGAGGAAAAACTATTGAACTATTGATAAGGGTAGAGGAGTGTCCTCGTTATCAAGACGCCTCCTTAGAGAAAACGTGCTCAAAGCGTCCTTACTTCATTACTAGTAACATACTCAAATTGAAGTTTGTTGTAAGTCTAACTGGAAATGCAGTCTATATAATACACTGAAAAACAGAAATAAATTGATAAGGTTTAATTAAAAGTCAATATACCCTTTTACTAATCGAATTTCTCCTTAAAATTACGTCAGTGGTAGAGGAAGAAGTAGACGCTTTTATATGATTCCTTGAAGTTGAAGTTGACAATAAAGGACGCCTTTTACATCAAAAGAAAGGAAAAGCGGTCTTCCATCCATGATACCAACGATACAAAACGGTGCTGTTCTCGGAACAAGTACTGATATATTCTTTAGTATATAGAATAAAGTCTGCAAAATAACCTTTTCATAATAGAAGTTCTCAATCCCACAACTTGATATTAATGAACTTTGTCTCATAACAAAGATATATTGGCAAAATTGCATTATTCATCACACATCTATTTTCAATCTTTTTTCATCTATCCATCGAGTTACAGATAAGTCTTTATCACAAAATAGCGATGACAATATTGGGGACAAAAAGAAAACAATAAATGGGAAGAAGTAGACTGTGAATATGAAAGATGCTTTTATGGAAGATGATTTTATATGATTTCTTAAAGTTGAATTTGACATTAAAGGACGCTTTACATCAAAAAGAATGTAAAAGCGGACTTTCATGATACCAACGGTGCAAAAACGGTGCTTTTCTCTGAATAAGTACTGTTATCTTCATCAGAATATAGATAAAGGAGTACAATTCTGCTAAAATGAAGATTGTTTTTATTGAAAAGAAGATTTTAATTTCAAGATTTGTTTGTAAACACTTTTCTTTGACGAGAAAAACCTTCTTAAAAAAATATTTCTTACCTTTCATTATATATGTACTTTGTTCAAAATATATTATAAACGGGCTATGCTAGTTCGAAATATTCTTTCTTGAAACATAATTTCGACATATTTTCTAAACCTTTCTTATCCTTGAAATGATAATCTACTACTTTTTTTTTAGTTTCCTTTACATGAATCTGTTTACAAATTGATTTACCGTCACTTTGGTTTAGTTTTTAATGTAATGTATATTATAGTAAGTCACACCTGCCTCAATTGGTAAATCACTCTCTAGAAAAGGGTACAATATTTCTGTTTAAACGACAGGATATCATTTTCAACGGTTGGGACCTAAAGTTGTTTAGAAATTCGAGAAAGTCTGCTGAGTAAGGCGTTAATGACATTATTCGTAACATGTAGATTTCATATGAAACCGCTTTCCTCTGGCATGTTCACATCGAAGCCAATAAGAAGAGGTTACTGGCAATTATAAGAATTAAAGAAACCGATGTAGCAATCATGATTTGTGTAAAATTACAAGCAATTGTATTATTTGTTTTGATGGCATTGTATGCTATCCCATTTTCATAACGAAAAAAGGTACTGACAGAATTAATGTTGCGAGTAAAGAACGTAAAAGCGAAGTTTATACCAAAACAAATAATTAGTAGGAATTGACAACATATCATTAACAACAAGAACATTAAATACCCATTCATTGAATTGAATATACATTGAAACCATGAAATGATGTTCACAACCAGTGACCTCATGTATGTTGTAAATGTTGAACCATTCCCGTAAATAGAGCTTAATACATATTGCCTCTATCAAAAATGTCTATGTAAATAGATGCAAATAATAAACAGGGGTGGTACTTAAGCTTTTTTAAATTGATGTTACTGATATCCAGTATAAGCAAAGTAATTTGGGATCCCAACAAAGGGAGAAGGGAGATAACTCATAATCTCAGCTTATGAGCTAACTTGGAATTAACTGCAGAGAATTAGAACTTATTACATCTATAACAGGAAACATATTAACTAAAATATGTAACACAGAACAGAAAACTATCATTTGAACCTACTTTCAATACGTTTACGGTACTTTTTAGTCCTTACGTATCATTAAACTGAGCACAGAAAGAATTCGGTTTATGAATACTTAATATTCTGGAAAGAGAACTTTTATAGTGGATAGACGCCTTAACTGATAACAATCATTTACTATTCTTTGGTACAATAAATGATAACTGATCTTCAATACGAGCCAATTGTTAAAATTCCACCTAAATTTTCTGTTTCTTTCTTTCTTTTCATTTACTAAAGCACGATAAAAATTGATTACCAAATAAATAATCACTCTTTTGTTTGGAAATATGTGTTTAATTTCGAAACTTGTTTTGGCGGACAAAGTTTTCTAACTCGTAAATTAAATTCACTAACTCGCAACTTAAACTCACTAACTCACAAGTTAAATTCACTAACTCGCAACTTAAATTCACTAACTCGCAAGTTGAATTCACTAACTCGCAAATTAAATTCATTAACTCGCATTTTCGACATAGTAACTCGCAAGTTAAATTGTAACTCGCAAGTTAAATTGTAACTCTGAAGTTAAATTCACTAACTCGCAAGTTAAATTCACTAACTCGCAAGATAGATTCACTTACTAGCAAATTAAATTTATCAACTCGCATTTTCAATATAGTTACTCGCAAGTTTAATTGCAACTCGCAAAATTACATTTTAACTCGTAAAATAAGATTGTAAACTTATTTTGGCGGACATAGTTTTCTAACTTGTAAATTAAATTAACTAACTCGCAAGTTAAATTCACTAACTCGCAAGTTAAATTCACTAACTCGCAAGTTAAATTCAACAACTCGTAAGTTAAATTCACTAAATCGCAAATTAAATTTATTAACTCGCATTAGTAACTCGCAACTTAAATTGTAACTCGCATGTTAAATTCACTAACTCGCAAGTTAAATTCACTAACGCGCAAATTAAATTTATCAACTCGCATTTTCGATATAGTAACTCGCAAGTTAAATTGTAACTCGCAAAATTAGATTTTAACTCGTAAAAAAAAATTGTAACTCGCGTTTTAAAATTGTAACTCACGTTTTAAAATTGTAACTCGCGTTTTAAAATTGTAACTCGCAACTCGCAACTCACAACTCGCAAAAAGGTATTTCACACTATAGATAAAATATACCTTCAATACCTGTAAGGATTTTTAGATGGACTAATAGTGGTATGTCACCCGTGAATATCCTTAAAACCATATCAGTTTTTTAGCGACATTCTCTTAAAAATAAATAAAATCCAAAATTAAAAGGGTAGTCTCTATGTCGTTGAAACTTTCATAATTTTAGGCCAGTACGCCCCACTTCTATAGAGAGGTTATGTTAACTGTAGTTGCGTGCATGTGTATTTTTATACATAGAACTCTTTGTTGTTATCTTAGCCGTGCGATATTACGGTATTATCGAAAGTTTCAAATATCGTGAAACCCTACAGTACTTGTTGCAAAAAATATATCTTGAATATTTTATAGTACAGAGTACAGAGTAACGACGATGTGATTCGATTACTTTCGGGTATTTTCTATATTCATGATCGTATTATTTATAATCTATAAGAGAGAGGTAGTGTTTGTGACAAGTTGAATTATTAAATAAATTAATGAGAATTGTAACAAAATCAAAATTTCATCGTCAGTGTCCTACTCCGATATTCTTCTTTCTAATTCAAGGAATTAAAGTGCTTCTCATGTCAACAGATACGTCAGTCCGCGTGCAGTTCGGACTAATATCTCCAAGTCTTACAGATGCATTGGACAAAATGACTTCCCACTGGCTTGCTCGGGTTTCTATCTTCTCTGAGTCGCAAATTAGATTATCGAACAGATTGTCCGGCATAGCCGGAAATGCATCCAGGTTATCTGGTATATAACATTGCTCTGCAGAGACTTTGGGACTAGCGTCTTTATAATCTTCAATGACATCTTCAATGAATCTTTTATAATCTGATTTTCAAAATTGTAAGAAACTTTCATCAGTTATGATGAACATATCTCTGAAGTCAGGATATCTGAGAGATGATTTAATTTGCTGTTTCTATCAAGTCTAAAATCTCATTTTGTTTTCACTAAAGAAATCAACTAGGCTTATTCATATCCGTGAGGCTCTCTCTTTGCATGATATAAGAAAATGAAGAGATCAATAAAAATTTTGTTTACAATCAAATATATACAGTGACTACAGGTTGAAAACGCACCGGGTTTTCTAACCTGTAAAAGAATTCCATGCAGACATGGACAGCTTATCATCTTAAACTGGCCATGGTACAGTTGAGAAAAAAATGAATCGTTGTATTAAGAGATTCTTTTCTTATGTTGAGATTTCCTAAACTAAATTCAATCTTTAATTACCTAGATTTTCTTTCCTTTTTAAAATAAAACAGACAAAAATGACAGAAAGGGTAGAAACGACCTTCACTCTTTTCACCCCGAAACAAATGCATTTTATTTTATGAATTCCACATGAATACCCAATCTTCAAAGTAATTCTCAAACATGACAGTATGATTTTAATTTACAAGGAAAGTGTGCATATTTCTCCTTTCCCAAAAAGTAAATTCATAAGAGATTGTTATTGCGTCTTATTGCATAAGTATATGAAAAAATGTGATCTTAATGACACCAAGTGGAAATCGACTTAAAACGGAAAGAAAAGACAATTATGCAAAACTTCAATTTGTAAAAAAATGGCCATATCTCCGCCATTATTGATTTTGATTATGGAGCGTAACTCGTTGCGTAATGAATATCAAAAATATTTTACTATCTTACAATTGGATCTTAATAAATGCATAAGATAAAATTATATTTAGAGAAAACACGTTCACCTATTTTGATAGTTATTTACCCCTATATGGCAAACCATACCTTCTTTTTCATCTACTTTTCATTCCCAATCCATCTATTGTATCCATTTTTAAATATGCACTTTTTATTGGATTGTACGAAAATTATGCTAATTAAGGCTAATAATCGCCGAAAGGTACTTTTATCTCTGGAACAAGCCCGTTCACCAAGATTTTTCTTTTAATATCCTAAAGAACACAAAATTCGCTGTGGCATTAATGGCCCTCTCCTGTGGCACAAACCTTAAAATACGGCCAATCTAATAAGTAATGACTTTGAATTAAATAGAAAATCCGTCATAGCATTTAATGAATTTTTACGAGTAGCAATTGTTATAACTATTTATTAACTGGTAATAAAGTGTCACTTTTTTCCCCGAGATAAATCCCGAGAAATTTTATTGTTCGAG
>JAUKPT010001243.1:0-15918 GCA_032273505.1 Nanomia bijuga
CTTTTGTTAGTTGGTTTGAATAAGCATATCTTTTCAGCTTGTAAATATTTACCAACGTTAAATAAATGATAAATAAACATGAAGTCGAATTGATTCTTAAAAGTTCTAAGTGTCGCATGAAGTCAATTTGGTTTGTAAAAGTTCTGAATGTTGCGTAAAAAAGTTCTAACTGTAGCGAGTCCAATTGTTTTTTAATAAGTTTTAAGTTTAGCGTGGAGTCGAATTGTTTCGTAAAAATAAGTGTCGCGTGAAAAAGTTCTAAGTGTAGCGTGAAATCTTTTCATAAGATTTCTGAGTGTCGCGTGATGTCGAACTGTTTCGTAATAGTTCTAAGTGTTGCGTGGAGTCGAATTGTTTCGTAAAACTTTTAAGTGTCGCGTGAATAAGTTCTAAGTGTCGCGTGAATAAGTTCTAAGTGTAGAGTGAAGTCGAATTTTTTCGTTAAAGTTCTTAGCGTCGCGTGTAGTCGAATTGATTCGTAAAAGTTCTAAGTGTAGCGTGAAGTCGAATTGTTTCGTAATAGTTCAAAGTGTCGCGTGGAGTCGAATTGATTCGTTAAAGTTCTCAGCGTCGCGTGTAGTCGAATTTTTTCGTAAAAGTATTAAGTCGATTTGTTTTGTAAAAGTTCTAAATGTCGCGTGAAAAGTTTTAAGTGTAGCGAGTCCAATTGTTTTTGAATAAGTTTTAAGTGTTTTTGAAAAATTGTTGCGTGCAGTCGATTTCTCTTGAAAAACGTGTACAGTAAACGTAAAGCGGACACCATCGATTGTCCGTCTTAACAAGCTTTCCTTTTCCATAATATGTTATTTATTTTAAATAGAAATATTCAAACAAGATAAGCGCTTTCACCAACAATTCTTATATAATCAAAAGTCATTAAGCATTTAGTGTGTAATTTGATTAGTTATACTTGTTTTGTTGTTATTCACTACTGTCCGCTTTATAGAGAATGTTTTGTAAGGAAATTGTTATTTGGTTCCAACAAATTGTGTCCCACTAAACGGTTTTCCGCTTCATGGCCTGTCCGCTTTATAGAGCGCCTGTTGCATTGAAAACTATAGAAATCAAACCGTTCCATGGAAATGTTTCAGTTATAGCGAGCTGTCCGCTTGATACTGTGTCTGCTTTAAAGATTGGAGTAGAGAGAAAAAGAACAAATTTCCTATTTGTATACTTTCCAGTCCCAAATGAATGTTAAGTAAAATTTTCAAGTTTTGAACGATAAAATAAATCATAACATAATAATGTATTTAATCGAAATAGATATGTATAGTCATTGCAGAATTTCCGTCAGAGGTAACTAAATGGGAGGGTTATTATTAAGCGGTATTATTTATCCTCAATAAAATAATGTAATGAAGACACCTTAAATAGTATAGCAATATCCACGCTAAGTTTGTAAAAAAAGTTAATGCCAAAGTTTTTCTCTAATCATTTCCAATTGTAACCATTTTGGACATCAATCTCATTAACTCCTCAAAAAATATTTTATTTTTACCTAGTTATGCGTTCACTTTCTTTTAATCAAAATAAATGTTTTTTTCCATATTTTTATCTGAATTTTATTCATCTGAATTGAATACAAGTAAACGTATAAAGCAGTGTTAAGGTAATCTATTCTATTTAAAACCAATAGAAATATGGTCTGACAAATTAGTCTCAAAATTGTCTTATCAAAAGACAAAGTATTAACCTATATTTTACGATTACGTCGTTCCAAGACAAGTATCTTCTTTTTATAATTCATATTGAACAAGAAAGGCATACAGGTTAGATTATGCTGGTAAAGGACAGATTCAGAATAAAGATCACATGTTTTTTTTGAATGAGATATATTTACAATAAAAAAGTATACGAATTTATAACTTTTAAAATAACTTAAAAGTTATATTTGATTGCCAAATATAAAATTAAGGCAATCAATCCGGTCGTTGGAAAGACCAATTTTTCTGCTCTGGATGTACTCTGTCCAGTTTCCACTTCAGTATCATAATACGCGGTTTCCACAACCTTGGTTGGGTCAGCTTTAAGTTCCTTTTCTCCAATCTTGACAACAAATGTTCCACTCTTTACTGACTCTGAGAGTCTTTTAATGTCATCCTCCAATACTGATCGTCCGTCAAGGGATTCGCTTTCATCCGGGGGTAAAAATGAAAATGTCGTGATAATAGAACCACTTTTGCATGTAACATTCATTACACGCCATTCCTCAACATTCAATGCTTTCACAATTCCAGTTTTCATTCCTGCTTGTAAGTTTATGATGCCACCTACTTGTCTTACTGTTTCATCGAAGTCAACATCAAATACTATAGACACTTCCGCTCTAGTAGAGGGGGGTGTACGTGACGGTGTAGGCAGCTTAGTTATCAATAATTTCGTACTTGTCATGGCCGTTGATGTTATACTTGTAGTGGATGGAACTGCTGTTGAAGGCAATGTAGTAAGAGCAGTTGTTGTAGGAGCCTTTGTAGTTGTCTGGGCGCCAGAAGTGGTTGTTGCTGGAGTGTTTGTGGTTGTTTTTGGAGTGGTTGTGGTTGTTTCTGGAGCACTCGTGGTTGTTTCTGGAGGACTCGTGGTTATCTCAGGAGCGCTTGTGGTTGCATTACTTATATCCGTATCGTTCATATTATTGTTTGGATTATCTTCAAATAATTCAGATAGAGGGCTGAGAGTTGTTTCCAAGACGGGAGTGTCTGATGGAGCGACAGGGCGTTGAGAGCCAGCAATGACACTGACGATGCCTGTTTGATTGCATTGGCACACTGCATAAGATTGAGAGTTGATACTCAAAGTTTGTTCATCGGCCATGCAATAGTTGGATGACCAGAGAGAACTGGATGCATCCCAAGATTGACATTTATAAAAATATTGATTGTCATTTTCATTTTTTAACGGAATTTGCAATCGTAAAGTCGATGCCAAATATCCAGGTGTTAAAAGGAGGTACTGATTTGGGTCAATTAAAACTATTGACACGACATCTGTAATAACTCTTCGATCGGTCATTGTTGAGTAATAGTCGTAGACGTAATTTACCGATCCGATACATGCACCAGAGCATGTATCAATTCCGCAGCTCCATGAGGTGTACATATCTTCTAATGTTTGTCCAAGGATAACTTTAGTAGGCGATGTACAATTTGAGCCACAGTTCAGATCAATGGTTTCTGACGAGCCAGATACATTGACGAAAAGATTTTTTTCAGTATGAATGTTTGCAATTCCACTTTGTGCATACACAGGAGGTTGTCCAAATGAAATATCACGGCACATGGCAATGATTAAATCATTTGTTAGATCAGTAAAAACCTTTTTAGCAATCATAGAGGTATTATCGACTGCAGACGCGGTGAGGGTATTTTCATACGGTTCTAATATTTTTTCGACCTCAGCCGCGCTTTTCCCAGAAATTGTTGTTTCATCGCTACTTCTCCTTTTTCTTTTCTCCGAAATAGCTGTTCCTATTTGTTTCTTCACAATATTTGAAACAGTATTCACTACTCCAAGTTTCGTCTCATTAGTGAAACATGCACCCTTTGTCATATCACTCATAGTATCAATGATAACGGTTTGAGTCTCTTCGTCCATAACGTCATTAGCCATACTCAAGACATTTTTTGTAATATTTTCTTTCATGTCCAGTAGTTCGTCTGAAAATTCCTTATAAGTATCATAGTCATCCGCGCCCATGTTTTCATCGTAAACAGGTGCCGCTGCATCAAATGTTGTTAAAGATGAGGAAATCAATCCCAACGTCGAGGAGAGATCGCCAGCCGTAAAGGCACCATCGATCGAAGACATGACGTTGATTATTGCTGCAGCATCAACTGAAGCAATTGGTTCAACGATTAAAGTTAGTTGATTCTTCGATTTACTTCCATAAATATCAAATACTTCGACAAATACTGTCAATTCATGATTGTTATCTGGGTCGCCAGCAGGTAGGAGATATCCTAATGAATTTTCTACACTAGGAGTGCCAAGTAATTTTCTCTTCCCTGCAGAAGTTGTATAGCCAAAAAGATAAAGCAAAGGTTTATCGTCCGCATCGTCATCCCATCCTTCGACTGCACTGAGTGTAAATTCAGTTTCCAAAGCAGTTCCGTTGTCAACATTGGATTCAAGTAATCCGATACTTGGTGGGGCATTAGTTGTAATAACAACTTCCGAAAATCCTACACCTTCAGATTGTGCGGCATAAACAATAAATTTGTAGGAGACCCCACTTTCAAGTGCATTTTGAGCAAAAACAAGAGAAAATGGGTAATTCTGCACTTTCTTAGGTACAGTCATTGATGAAGGTGTTAAGAGAGTTTTTTTATCCTCTAAGGAAACATAAGCATACTCGTCTTCGTCTGAGCATTCAACCGAGATAGCCATATTCCCGACTGTGCTTGATATCACAGCGTCTATTTTCACAAACTGGCCAACATTCTCTTTAAGAGTTTGTTGGGGTTTGATCTGTACTACTGGTGGATCACCAGGAAGTATCTGGACAGTACTTGATTTGGTGGCAATACGTAATCCTTTTTGAAAAATAAGTGTAAATTTGTAAAACTTGTTTGATTCCAAGCTACCTGCAGGGACGGTAATTTTTGACAGAGATGCCATTTCCAATTCTGCATATTCGTCTGTACTTTCATCAAGTACGAAACAAGCGAGTCCGTCCTCATCCTCGCATTCCCATGTATACCAAGCATCATCGCTGCTTTTGTCTGGATCAGATGATAATCTACCATCTAAAACGATATCTTTATTGAATCCAAGGACCCTTTTACTTCCTCCTCTAATCTTGGCAATCAATGGGGTACTTTTCACGGTAAGTGTAATTGAAACTGTTACCGATATGGATGGATCATCTTTCAAAGCAACAGTAAGGTTTAATGTGTATGATTTGTCTCCAGCAAGTGTACCTGGTTCAATGTACAGGTTTGCTGCGGTACTCGAAGTTTCATCTAGAGATACGCTTGTATCATCAATTTCCCATAAATAATCTATATCATTTTCGCCGGACATGCAACTTGGTTTTCTTGCACGACTCTGTATCTTGGCAAGCTTGGCCGTTTTAATTGTTTGTGTTTTACCGCCTAATATTTTCAATTTAGGCAAATATGTTGCTTGTCTAGTAGCTTCGTGGTATTTTAATTCGCTGCTAGTATCTAAATAATTCTTAACATATAAACTGAAGTTATATGCAACGCCTGTAGAAAGATCGTTTGTTTCTAAACGAAGAGTATTTGTCTTTGTTGGCAAGGCGGCAAGTTTAGCCTTTAAGGTCGTTAATCCGGTAGTCACATTACTGTGTAAAGAAGAGATATTTACAGAATCAGCGAAGTTAACACCCCAGTAAAATTTCATACGGCGGCCACCGTCTCCGATGGACTTTCGTGCCGATAAGCTCAATTTGTCACAAACTCCAATGGAGATTTGCCCTTCTAATGATGCAACAGGTGTAAGTGTAACGTCTGGTCCGGTTAATGCAACGTTCGTTTCCGGTGTAAACTCTACTATAGATTCTCCTTTTGCTCGGACTACATTGCTGCTCAAAGTGATGACATCATTTGGTATTACAGTAGCCATTGATCCTAAATTTATAACCATTTGTTTGGTGTTAACAAACTTGCAGACAGGTGATTTCCCAAGAAGAGAAACAGTTGCTGCACTGAAAATCCCGCTGCATCTATTAGTAATAACTAATGCCTTTGAACTGAAATTCAATTCAAGTACGCGATAGTTGTTTCGCATCTTAGCAGATACAAAGGTTGGAGCAGGTGCATAAATATCAAGAGACATTTTTAAAGGAATTGTTTTGACGCTGAGGGTTGTCCATTGTTTTTTACTGAATGATAAATAAACAGATGCTTTATCCGATTTTGCAATCCTTGGTAGATCACAGGTAACACTTGTGTCACTCACAAATGTTGCATCTAACCTGTGTAATTGGTTTCCTGTTGAGACAAGACATTGAATCTCGCCAGTATTTTGAAATCCGGCTCCTGTTACTGTAAGGGTCACATTAGCGTTGATGCTAATGCGATTAGGTGCCACACTGGACACAGTAATTAAATCTCTATCAAAGACGTTGATGAAGCCTGGTACTCGTAGGCTTTTGAATCCATCAGTGCATTCCAATTTATAATTACCACAACTCATCACAGGTGTTAAAACGAACATGTTAGTCATATGAACCAATTTCAAGGTAGCTTGGAATCTTTCCTGGGTTGTGCTCACGAATGCACACTTTACGTTTGAAAGTAAAAACCCGGCGCCTCTTACTGTTAAGACATCACCTCCGGAGCTTTTGGCTGCCATTGGTTCAGCTGTGTTCAAATTAAAACAAAGTCCATTAAACGAATTGCTATCTGGGTGCAAACATCTATCACATTGATCGAATTTCAACCCATCTCTTACACTGCATCCACCGCATGTGGAATTAGTTCCGTGACATATATTACAAATATCAACAGCGCGGTTACCACCATCGCATACTGAGCATCGATCTAACTTTTTCCTGCCAAAACAAGTCCCTGAACAATCTTTAAAGTTTCGCACTTTCTCTTTACGTTGGCATTTTCCACACGAACCGAGTTGGTATGTTCCGCATCTTTTGTTGCAATCAAGCAAATAGTTGAAAGCTTTACTTGTCGTCCCTCCTGTACATTTACCACATCGATCGATCTTAGCAGTTGAGCAAAAAGCTCCGTCACAACCAATCTGTCCGTCACCCCCACATACTCCACATTGGTCTTCCTTAGCAACAGATCCGACTTTTCCGTCACATCCCTTTCGGAACATATAGGTAAAGAAAGATTGTGTGTAAGCTTGAGACGTCTTAAACGAACCCGATGTTAATTCGTGATATCCTTTACTCAAACCATCGGATTTATCCCAAAAACTGACTAAGATGAACGGTCTTATTCTGAGTCTCCATAATCTGTTATTGTCATCAAGGTTGAGACGGATTCGGTCAGTTCCACTGGCTAAAAAGACATTTTGTGTTAAATCTTTTCCGCCCTTAAAAAACCTTACTGGGTATTGCCCATTATTCTGTGTGATAGTAAGATCTTTCCAAGTACCATCGTTATTGTATTGCCATGTTCCGACTCCACTGCTAGAATATTTTGCAACGGCTATTCCTAATTCTTTTTCGCTCTCAAGATCTTTGACGTTACTCATTTGAACTAATTCGTTTACTGTGAACCCAAGATTTGGTGTTTTTGTAAGATTATAAGCAATTGGAGGTAATACATTTTTCGTTGATAGAGTTAATGTCGGTGCGTCATTAACTGACGTGATATTAATAGTGATATTAATCATAGTGGGTGGTGCAACATTATATACTGCACCGTAAATCTTGAAAGTGGTCCTGTGTACTCCATTGACATTTTCAGCTGGTACGAATACCAATTTTGCATAAGGATAATCGAAATGAATATGATCATCTACTAATTTGTAGGCTTTTTGTCCGTTCTCTCCGATGGTTTCAATATAAAACTTTCCGACGTACATAAGGTTTTGGGGTACGAAGATATACGGTCTGCTGTTTTCAAAATTTACCAAACTCGTTTGAAAAGCTAGTTTTTCATATCGAGGAATACTATCGAGAAGGCGTCTTGGGTATGGTAACGGAACTTGTTCAACAGTCACATCAGGCGTGGCTAAGTCTGACAAAAGTACTCCTGCACTCTTGCTTGTGTCGTCTTCGTCTAATGCTATGGTTATACTGTCACTGTGAACAGTAAAGTTGGATCTCATTACTATAGGATGGATTGACATAATGGCGATCTTAATATTATCGTTCTCACTTGGACGAACGATCTGACCTGAGACTTCGCCTGATTTATCTGCATAAAAATGTAATTCACGCAATCCATATCGTTTTTCAGTTTGGATATAACGCACTTGAGATTCGGAGTGTAAAATAACTCCTGATTCAAAAGGGATGAATGATAAATTGTTCCACTTACCGTTGTAGTTGTACTGCCATTCTCCGTAATCGTTGGTCATGTCATATCTATTGATGATAACAATAGATTCGTCGTTGGTAAAGTAGGTGACGTTTATATCTGAGCTTGTTGTGCTGTTGTATGACATAGGGGGTAATACCTCGATGTGTTTGGATTGAGATGGATTACATGATTCCCATTTAGGGGAGCATTTTTCCGTTTGTTTGCAGTATTTGAAGCCGATTGGACAAAGTTGATCACAACCACTAGCTTTATAAAGGATTTTTACACGGTCTAAATCTTGAGCATTTGTATCAAAAAGTTGAGGATATTTGGTTTTCATTTTTTTAAAGCCAGTTATTCCTTCCTTACGTCTAAACACACCGGAGCTTGGGCTGGTACGTCCAAGTAAAACATAATAGTAAGAGCATCTCATTACTGATTCGGAAAACAAATCATTATTTGCGTTATTAACGCAGCCGGTGAAGACAAGGTTGCTTAAGCGTTGGACAAGTTCGGCGTTTTTAGACTGAACGTTCTTCGTTGTAGAGTTCGAAAACATACAAGAGTTGTTATCGAAGATGTCATGTTTACAAAACTTGATTGATCCAGGTAAGGTTTCGTTTTTAGTGCATGAGGTAATTCTTCCAAGCATACTAGAAAATAGTTCTGCTTGATTTTTTCTTAAGTATGCATCACATCGCTGATCTTTCAATTGTTCCGCGGTAGTACAGTTAACATTAGGCCTTGTATTGTTTTTCGATTCAGGTGCACTGAGTACAAGATGCATAGTTTTATACATTATCTTCGCTTGTTCGACTTGCAAGGTTCCGCTAAAAAGACTCTCCTGGGCATTAGATACACTATTATTTCCTTTGCTTAAAGCAAGTCTGTATTTGTATTGTTCACTTTCATGTAGTCCTCCGCCAGTTATCTTAATTGCATTACACTTTTGTGCCATCCCTGCGACTGCTGGTAAGAGTAAGTATTTTTCAGGGTAAGACAGTTCAAGGATCTTATTACTACCTTGGCAGGATTTCTTACATCCAATGGCTTCTTTAATCATTTCATATGCGAGAGAAAACTTTTCCTTAGAGTTACCTCTCATTTTACGTTCCATACATTGTTCATCGTATGCCTTGCATCCGAGGATTGAGCCATGAACTTTTTCCAACCATGTCCTTGTCCATCTATATTGCATTCCAAATTTATAAAGTGATTCGTGAATACAAGTTTCACTAGATTCGATAGTTTGGGCTGGGCAATCACTGCAACCGACAACATTTCGGTACATCTTATCAAGTAGGGCCTGTTTGTTAAACATAAACTGGTCCTTGAACGGTCCACATTTAGTTTCTAATCCGTGAGAATGCATGTCATCACAAGTGGTATTAGTAGATCGATATCCCATGACAGCAAAGTTAATCCAGTTCAATAATCTAATCTTTTGGCTAAAGTCGATTACTTCCTGGGGAACTGGTTTGTTTTTCCAAAGATTTCGTAAGTCAGGGTTAGATGGAGCATTGTTCATCTTTTCAGATGGAACTTCAGCTGATCTTCGTTTTCGGGAGCTCATAGTCGTATTAGACGTGTAGTTATTAGAAGAAAATGTAGTTGGAACAAATACAGTTGGAGCAAATGTATTTCCGTAGGTGTGGTTATTGAATCCTGGTGTAAACGAATTGTTTCCACCGGAGTGATTAAATCCTGTTGCGAATGTGGGTTTGACCAATTCAAAGTCCGTGGTAGGTTCTGTACCAGGGTCGGTGGTAGGTTCTGTATCAGGATCGGTGGTAGGTTTGGTACCAGGATCGGTCGTAGGATCAGTGGTTGTAGAGAGCATAGTGTGCTCATCATTCGTGTTAAAGATATGGTGTAAGTCCTTGTCTGTATGTCCTGATTGGTCATCGAAAATATCGACGGGTTCGCTGCAACCAATTGAAGATGTTTCATAAAATTTGACTCCGTGTTTCTTACAATCAAATGTAGTCATTGTGAGTTGTAAAGCCATTTTGAGGTAGTGATAAGTGGATAAAGACTTTTGAGGTGGGCATGTAGAGTCGGTAGCGTTACGTACGGCATTGGTACGCATTTGGTAGTCAAAGTTGATAGTTTTGGTCTTAATTTCATTCAACAAAGTTGGTTTTAGTACTTTAAAGTAAAGGGCAAGCATGTTACGCTGATCCGCAGACGAATCAGGATGTCCTCTACAATTGTCGAATTGCTTCCAGGAAGTCATGTTGCCAAGCGATGCAAAACACTTGTCGGTGTTGCAAACGTGTCCAGTGTTACAAACGTAGTTTGAGGTTTTGGGTGGTAAATCAAAAAGATGTTGAGTTGTCAACTCAATCTTTCGCATTAAACACTTGTTTTGTTCCATTGCAGTGGTATCCACAGCAATGTTGTCGATCTCACTTTGATCGACAAAGCCATGATGCTTTAGCTCTTTCATAACGAGCTTAATCCCAGCATCAATGTTACGCTCACTCTCAGTGACGTAACAAAATGCGTCTCGAACACAATCAGTGCATGAGCACATCGAAGGTCCATCATTCATCTTTACAGATGATCCATAAGTTAATAAACTTAAGTTAAAAACAAAAAGAAAAACAAAAATAAGCGTTTTCATACTGAATATAGAATCAGGTCTACTGTTTACATACCACGCCATATTGGTAATCGTAAATCTGAATTTAGATGATTAACTTTATAGCGTAAATCCAAAATAAAGTTTCTTTAGCTTCCGTAAATCCAAAATAAGATTTCTTTAACTTCTGTAAATCCTAAATAAGATTTCTTGATCTTCCTTTAATACAAAGAAAGATTTCTTTAACTTCTGTAAGTATGGAATAAGATTTCTCTTATTTCCGTATGGTTCCAATTAAGAATTGATACTGTCAAATGATTTAAACAATGATTACTTACTATCGTATAATCCTTCTAAGAATATTCTGCTTGGTTTCGCTTTGCTGCTTTGTTGCTTGTTGCTTGTTGCTTGTTGCTTGTTGCTTGTTGCTTGTTGTTGTTGTTGTTCTTGCTGAAGTCCTGCTGTTGACGATGAGTCAACGAGAATGACTAATTTGGACTGAGAAAAACCTTTTATACGGCGGAAACGATTTGACGTCATTGACGTGACGTATTTTCGTGACATTTTACACGAAGTAGTGTACTAGTAAACTTTTCGCCTTTACTAGTAAGGTTTTCAGCACTAATCTATTACTAGTGAAAAATATATATTTTACTAGTAAAAAAATATATTTTACTTGTGAAAAAAATAGATTTTACTAGTGAAAAAATATCTTTTACCAGTGAATCACTAGTGAAAAATCACTAAAAAGAGTAAAAAAAAGTAGATATCCTAAAATATTATAATTAAAAGATGAAGATCAGAAAGTAGGGTCTGCAGTTAATTGTTTAAACTTACAACTCCTTCACCTTCATCTGGGTGTGTTATTACAATATCTTTATTACGTCGGACAGACAAAAAGACATTATTCAGTAAGAATAAGAGAACATCTTCGCACGGATAAACAATCACATATTTACAAACATATATTATCTAATGAACAATGTAAAAACAAGTGTGATGAATGATAAAGTTCATCCTTCCACGAGCTGTTTTCCGCTTACCGAGTTCTACCGTAAATATGTAGAAAACTCGACCAGTCCTTGGTTAATAAAGTCCTTGGCTAATAAAGTTCCCCATCCGTGGAAAGTATAATCTTCCTTATATCTTATAAGAATAAAAATCTATCAAATCCGCAACTGGGTAAGGTAAGATAAGGTTTGTGCATATGATAGAACACTGTTGTAAAATCGTTGTCAGACTAAACGAGTAGTGTTTCGTCAGGTACCAACTGAACCCAATTTCCCTCAGATGATATTGGTCGATCCATCGGCATTACCTGACAAGAGATATTTTGCTGTAGCTAAGAGGTCTAGTGCATTTTATAGCATCATTAGAAATGACACTCGTTTCTACTACCTGGGCACCAATAACGATGTATAACTTTCTTACATAGAAGTGGGCTCAAAGATGCCATTGTCGTTGGTAACAGCAGTAACCAGTGGCATATCTGGAGCGTCTTCAGTGTCTTCATGAGTCTCAGAAAAAGGAAAGGTATTAGACGGTATAAGACTAATTGAGTAAAGAAAAGTAGAGATATTCACCAATAACCATATTTCGGGGTTTAATTAAGACCAGAAAATAGAGATTAAAACAAACGGGAATGAATTAATATCCACATCTGCATTTATTCATCAAGTGAGCGCTTTTTCGAGTTAAGTTTTGCGTTAGTAGAAATTGCCGATAACCGCCGATCAGCGCTTACTCAGCAAGTAACAAGCAGCAACTTAAAAAAATCTCCTAAAAGATTCAAATCACATCACGTACATGCAAATCATATCTGGTTCGTAATTGGCAACATTGTTTATCAGATGGTTTTCATTTTCATTCTGCTTGATGCATTTACCAAGAAAATTCAATTCTTTTAACAACAAGCAACCCACATTTAATCAAATGTTTCCATACAAGAATGCGGGAGAAAAGACAAAGTAACCAGCAGGTTTAAATATTACATCATACCTCACAGAAACGGTGGCATAGTCATGGTGAGTGTCCCAATGAAAAATTGGTCCCTTTTTTACCGTCTCAGTGGAAAAATTATCAAAAGATTTCTGTCCCAGTGGCATTTAGGACTGTCACGATTAATTTCATGTTGTGTCCTGGTCAGAAATATCATATAATATTTTCTCTGGTCAATATAGATTCAATATATTCAATAGACTCAATAAAATTATCCCAGTAAAAACAGCTGGTGGCTAAAATCTGTCACAGTCAATCCTTCAGACAGGATTTCATCATATTCCGTATATTAGCCACATATCATGGCCAACTATTTAATAGGCTAATTCAACTCAACTCATTATTTTTTGTTTATTTTACAATTTTTGCCAAACCTAAAAACTGGATTCCGGCTTTGAAGCATAACCTCAATTTTGCAACTAGTTTTTGATTTAACTTATATAAATTGGCAAAGTTATAGCTAAATGTATTCTTGAAGCTATGAAATTCGTCCTTCGTAATTGTTATTATTTTGCGAGTGTTAGCTTATTTTGTGTTAAATTGAAAGTACCTCATGTCATACTTCCATGAATATTGTATAGTTTGAATAGTTCGCCATGCTACAATTACAATTCATCAAGACATGACTTCTTAACTACAGACTACACAAAATCTCAGAACACGCAAATTTAGCGGAGGCCGGTTTTAAGATGAGCCGTTTTTGCATTAAATAATACCAAAACATAATATATTTGGTATCAATGTAGATTTATTTATAGAGGAGGTTCATTCAGCAATTCGATTTGAGATCATTAAAAGGCATGGAAATGGAACATCTTCGTCTCACTTAAACATATGTCTTTTTTGTGGAAAGTCACACATACAAAGAGATCAGTAAAAACAATAAGATAAACTTCATCAATATCTTTAAAATGATGGAAAATGTATTGAAGCTACCAATACTGGCCTATAATTACTTGGAGTTTTATCCTCATTTACTTTGTCTCGAGATTATCGGAAATCTGGTTTACAAGATTTTCTACGAGGGAACTATCATCTTCGAGATTAATATTTTTGCTTTGATTTTCCTTTGCCGTAAATAACTTGGCATTGTTTGACCTCTATTGCCTCTTTATGTTAATGATAATATCGCCTTGACATTTTAGTCTTCTTTGTATGCAGTCCTCTTCGTCTTTCAGGTTGTCTAACTTTTCATTGATTAAAGTTTTTATGTTTGCCGCATCATTATTTTGACTCTCCGATTCTAGATTGAGGGTTCTCTTTTCAAGGTCCTCTTTATATACATCGTAATCTGTAGTTAACTGGATTATTTTCTACAGGAAGTGTACGTTTCAATTCTTTATACAAAGATTTGCAGTCTTCACTGACATTCTTAGGTATGGTTCTTGTCGTTCTTCTCGCTAGGTAGCAAAACATGTTAGGTTATCCAAAGTCCAATTCTTTATCACCTCGCATAAACTACTTGAACTACCTTGTTTACTTCCTTCGGGTGAACTCTCGTGGAGAAAAACATTTTTCTATGATTTTATATTCTAGAAAATGAACGCACCAATGTCATGGTAGAAGATTAAACCATACAATATCTACTTAAAAAAGATAAAAAAAGCTAAAACATTTACAGAAACACACGAAAGAAAAACAAAACAAATATAAAAAAACCTAAACATACGGAGAAGATAGGCTAAGGATAGTGAGATAGAAATGACCGTTAAGGTACACATCAATTGAGTTAGAATTTTCAAAGTCAGTTTACCAACAACAGTAATAGCGATGCTTGCTTTAGATCGCTCGACTTTCCTGAATCGGGGGACCCCCTATGCATGACGTTAGTCTGCAATCGAAGTCTGTGATTTGACTCCGATTTTTGAATATTTAAAGATTTTTTCACGGAGTACACCAAATACTATATTGGTAGAAACGTTTGCGGGTTGAAACGTTCGCGAATGGTTGATCTGAGAGATTTTGCGGGGATAAGTTTTCACGAACTCTGACATCTTTTGACAGAAATCGGAGAATTCAGCTGAAATTTAGGCGTTCTTATATAAAAAAACAACGTGTAATTAAAGGCTCTTTATTGATCATTTACAAACTTTAGCGAGTGACAAATCTTTAGAATAGCTTCGCAGGTAAAAATTTTATACTCGCGAAATCGCTTAAGTTTCTACCCGTGAAACTTTCAACTAATTAAGTAACATTAAATTTTTGATTATGTTTTTACTACGATTTATTACGTTTTTTGGTGGTTTTTTTGTAGAAAAGTGTACTTTTTTCTTACCGCGGCTTCCCTGTCCCTAAACATGATTTGGTTGGGGGGCAATGACGTCAAATATTTCTGAAAGCCATTCCTGAAAACTGAAAGTCATTTCTAAAAAATGTAGAAAAAATTGATTTTTTTATCAATTTTTTACTAAATATGGCCAAAAGTTTTACCGTTTATTGCTAAGTATAAGTTGATTTAACGATTCCGAGCCACCCAATTGTGTTGTTGCTTTAATACAGGGTAGTTAGGAAGTCCGTGGTCAAAATCAATGGATATGTATAAAAATGTATTCTTGTTATTGTGTTGTCGTTGCTCAAGTTTAAGAGCCATTACAAAACTCGACTTCGATTTATCATGAAACAAATCGATCGACTTTATTTTCGATGAAGATTTTTTCCATTTCCAATTTTACTATCATGATAGCATAAATTGCTCATAGTCACACTACTTGACTTTCCTTGACGTTTACTCATATACGCAATAATGTGTTTAACAAATACCGTCACTGTACGACATTTACCGGAGAATACTGTTTATCCCGCCCTAAATAAGCAACTACCAAACCAATGAAAGGCGCTAAATTGGGTAACGTGCTGACGGAATATTTCACGGTATTCCGTCTGTAGATGTCTAAAAAAGATAAATTTCAATTTGCCATCAGTGTCATCAAAAATGTAAACTCAACAATAGAATGGAAAGAATTTACATTATTAAAATCTATCAATGGTTTTTTATACAAAAAAGCTCGTAAATAGGTCATTATACGAAGAATAATGAAATTAAATTGTACAGTGACATAGATTTTAGGCAGGATAAATTCGTCGCTTAATCTGTGTTTGTGACGGGATACAGACCGAGTAACTAATAATGGGGGTATCAGATTCTACTTTTTATTCAGGTGGCCCCCGAGGGGATTTGTGGGAAAGTGAGAAATGCTTTTTTTCTCGTGGGGCATAACAGAATAAATGTCTTTCTGGTGGGATAGTGGGATCTTCTGCATGATTCCCAGACTCCCAATCGGGGGGGGGACTGTAGGGCGATGACCTTGACTTACGAACGGACGGGACTGGGATGGTGATTGTAACGCGACGGAAGACACATTGTGTACTCCAATGGTTCAAACT
>JAUKPT010001244.1:0-15916 GCA_032273505.1 Nanomia bijuga
TTCTAGAAGTTCCGTCCTCCCCCCTTTCTCAGCGTTAAGTCTGACACCCCCCCTAACTGGCATTTTGGACTTTTTGGAACACCCCTTATAGAAGGGGGGGGTAGAAACTATGAAAGTCAATGCTAGTAGTACATTTCATTGATGAAAACTGATTTTCATAAGCACATGATAAAAACATGTTTCGACACGAAATAGTAGGTATGGGATTAAAGAAAGTGAAAAAGGTCACCCTTGGATAAACACATTAAGGCAATCACATGGCTCTATCGATTAAAAATTAAAAATTAATAATTGTATTATCCATTTCTTTTTACTTTATTTTTTTATCCTCTTGAATAAAATCAATATGGTAATGTCAAGTATCATGAGATTGGATTCCTGTCTAAATAAAAACAAACTGAATCAATATCTTAATGACTGGAAACGTTTTTGTTAGCTACCATTTAAGGCTTTGAACAAAACGATGAGGATGCATATTACAGGCTTGGTGACTAAACTAAATCACATGCACCTTTACTTTACTTCTACGTCATGAAATTGACGTCATAGAAAAACAAAGATCAGATAATAGATGAAAATATTGTATTTTGATTTCAAAAATAACATAACTGTTGAACTAATCTATAGGAATCTTCAAAGAGGTTATTAATAATCCTTTAATAACAGAAATTTTTGAAAGAAATAAAAACAAGATACCCCGTCATAGAAAGAAATATTATCAGATGCTGTAGATGCTGTTACATGGCACATAAGAATGTTAACATCCACCTAACGATACTAGCCCCCACCTGGAATTCAATAGATTAACCCCAAATATGCGAACCAAACCCACCAAAGTTGAAAATATAGTATAGTAATATTTGAGTGAAGAATAATACAGTTTCTTATAGTATTTGGAGAAATTTAAGATCATCGTAAATTGATTATGATTTGGGATACTTGTCAACTCCCACCTAATAAAATCTGTCCCCACCATTCGACTCAACCCCCACCTGGTTCTCCAAAAAACCTCAACCCCCAGCTTTCGGAAAGCTTTGAAAAAGGTCCCCCCAGTACGTGTTCATAAATAGATGGGCAAAAAATGGCCAAAACGGGACATTTGACTTTGACCCGTTGCTATTGTCGATAGTGCTGCAGAATTTATTCAGTCAAATTCCACCCAGCTTGTTATTTGTACCTTTTTGGGATGTTTTTAGTCCAAAAATTGTCCTGTTTGTGGTACAATTAACAAATAGACAGTTTTTGACACCGTTATCCACACCTATGTGTGACATAAAAGACAAAATTGAAATAAAGTGTTTTTTTTTTCATTTATGGTTAAATGGTACCTCCAGGGGTGTTATTTAGTCAGCAGATTTCTTATCCCTCCTAACTAGCTCATATCTATTTATGGGTCTAGAAATGCATCTCCAGTTAATATTCAAACTCCATCATTTAAAGAGGCCAATCATATATTACCAGTCAAATTCCACTCAGCTTGATATTTGTACCATTTTGGGATGTTTTTTGGTCCAAAAGTGTAGAAATATTTAGATTTACTAGAAATGGACTATACAACATCCCTAGTGGTACATTTAATGATTCTTCATTCGCTAACAAGTCTGCAAATCTTTATTTTCACACAAAAGTATTATTACCTAAACAATGACACTGAGAAGCACTTAAATCACTAATTTAAATAAAAAAAAATTTGCAGACTTTTTGACATCCCAATTCTGAAACAAATAATAGGACTAAGTGGAACATTTAACACTCCGGGGCTCAGAAATAGTCCCAAATTGCTAGTTAATAAGGTATTTTTTACCAAAAGTGTTAAATGTTAGATGTTTTATAGTCCAGGACTAATTAACATCCCAATCTGGAACAAATAATACTTTCTAGAAAAATAATTTATCTGTTTTTGTGCTATTTTTCAATGTCCCGTCTCTGACCATCTATTAATGAACAGGTCTCCCAGCAGAATGGGGGGGGGACAATGCATGGATTTTGCAGTTGTGGGGATCCGCCTACTAAATTATATTAACCTCCACTGATGTAGAGTGTGATAATACAGCAAAAAAATATATTTTACAAATGGCCACAGTTTAATCATTAGATTAAGATTGGACCATTTAGTCACTATTATGTCACTAATTTTCGTGTTTCTTAGAAAATTCTTTCATTAAAAAAATACAACAGCAGCTCCCATTTCGTGCGAGAATCGTTTCCTTCGTTTCAGCTGTTTTTTGGGGAGTTATGGCTACTGTTTCCAAAAAGTAAATTTAAGGCAAAATTCTTTGAGCCATAGTAGAATGTTGTTTCGTTTACTAGTCCCCATAGCAAAAAGAAATCAGGAAAGTTACAAAAAAAAGATGCATAGTTACCTTTGCATTTGGATCTTCATTAACAACTGCATGGTTTTCAATTCTTTTAGCTCGATCTGCGTACCTCAATGTTGATAAGGTCTCCTCGTAACTGTCTCCAGCAGCACTCACAGTTGCAACCATAACAGTCCTGGAATTACCTCCTAAGTTATCTTTTAGAAGCCATGTGAGAACAGAGTCGCGATATGGTACGAAATTTTTCTTTTTTGACTTTCCGCTTGACTAAAATGTAAAAACAATTATTGGAAGGTATGCTGATAATTTTCAAACAGAAAAAAACCCATATGTTTTCTGATTTTGCAGAACTTTCTAGTATTTACCCACCCCTATCCCCTCCTAAACGAATCGATATCCAAAGGCCAGAGAATTGAGTGCTGGAGGGAACAGAATCAGTGCTATATTTTATATGATTATTCCTACTTTTTATCTTTAACAATGGGATATACTTGATGCAAGATGATAAAATACTTGCACTTGCGGCACTCAAACGCCTCTGACGGCTCAAAAGCTTTTTGGCTATCATTAGAAAGACAGAAAAAAACTGAAAAAAGAAGAAATATGTTGACATATATTGACATATTGTTGATCGATACCTTCTCTAATTAAACCATTTTTGTCGAAATCTCTGAGGAAAATTTAGAAAAATAAGCTGAAAATGAGCAGAAAATGGTCAGAAAGGCACTTAGCTCATTTTTTGACATTCGATGGCTAATTTCTTGTGAATGAAAATTTTCCAGGATATTGTAGGGGACCGGAAACTGCATCTAAAAGTTATAATTTGCACCTACTCTGGACTTTCAGTGATTGTAACTTTTTAAGCATTTAAGATAGCATCTTCCCATGGCGTTCTTTACTAAGCCTAGACATTGTTATCAGATACTATATCATTATTTAGGGAAAAATGAAGAACTTTCGGTTTCGCTTTAAGCGAGAAAAACAGTGAAAAGAAATAGTTTTTTCAAAATTGCTTTTGGCAGTGCAAAGATCGTTTTAGGAACTATGGCTGTGATAATTTTTATCAAAAATGAAGGCTGCAATCAGAAGATAAAAGACAAAAGTAGGTCAAAGCAAGATCAAGCTAAAAAACCGACCCCACATCTTGAGCTCCATCTATATTGAGAAGGATTTGTTTAAAATAATTACACATGAATTATACTTTTACTTATCACCTATTTATTTCAAAAAAGCATATCTTGTGCACTAAAATAGATAGCATTATTTAAAAAGGCATTAAACGATAATTACATAATATTCCTAATATGGATATAGCTTTTAAGCTTAAAAGATGTGGGGTCGTTTTTTTTTAGATAAAAATTAGCACAGACATAGTTCCTAATACTATTTTGGTACCGCCAAAAGCAATTTCGAAAAAAATTATTTCTGTGCACTGCATTGATTTGTTATGATCTAGTATCTGATAACAATGTGTCCTGAAAGTTGTAGAACCACTAAATACCTGGAAGGTACTTTCTGTGAAAAGACCTGTACGATGTCTAGGCCAATAGTAAAGAAAGCCATGCATCTTCCTCTTCCAATCCTCCCTACACTGCCACACACTTTTGATGAACCTCCCTCAAAGTCATGACTAATATGCAGTCAATGAATTAACTTTTAAGTACTTCCTTACTTGAAGGAAGGAAATCTTTTATCTGAATTAAAGACAAAGTTCTAACTTACAGCATCAGCTAAAGCAGATATAACCAATCCAAGTGTTGTTAAAGATTTATTAATATTTCCTCCTTCTTTTAGTCGGTCACCAGAAGCACACGTCTTCGAAACACGTTCACTACCAGCCAAATCAACAAGACTGAGTTTTGAAACTTTCTCTCCAGTTGCCTGAAAATCAAATCAACAATGAAATCAGACTGATAAATTGAAAACTTGGCTAATAATGACTGCCTGCAGGTCACAGTGAGACAGTAGACCAATTTTTTTCACTGGACTGACAAAACACTAACATAATTTTTTACATTATCTTAAAGTCACTTTAGCTGTATTAAACGACTCATTTTGTTCTAGAATACTAAGAAAATATCCAACACGTTTGACAAAAACACTGTGCCAGGCACAGAGGCCTGCCCGCCACCATGGATGCTCATTTCATTGTTCTACTGAGACAATTGACATAATAATCCTATACATGGTTTGCCTATTATGCCAGCTCCAATCAAATATAGTTTTCTTAACCAATAAGTCACACAATTTTAACAAATTTAGTACTCTGAATGACTTACGTTTGTCACTTCATCATATTGAGATTGTGTCATAACGACAGAAAAGACAGCATGGGATCTACTACTTTCTGCGTTCATGTTGGTAGCAGCAACTGTCCGAGACTTGTTTCCTTCACTCATCAGGTTTTCAATGTCCTAAAGAAAAGAAAACGTCGAAGGGTTAAGTCCTCAATCAAATACAAGTCAGTTATCCAACAGATATTTACATGAATGGCTTGACATTTCAAGGGCCATATATTGCGGGCTGCCATTGTTTTTTTGGTCTGTAATGGCCTTCTTCGTATTTAAGTTTGTCAAATACATGCAGCTCTGTTTCACTTCAGTGTGAATAAAATCAGATCTAATAAATCAATAAAAAATAGGGAAAAGGCTTTGATTAAAACATTCCTTTAATATCCATGCTTTGTAAACTTTTAATGAGGTTCAAACTGGTTGAAACAGTTGTGGAACGCTTAGCCATTTCAAAGAATGTCCATCTTGGTTTTAGACAGCTATATCTCATCATCAAGTGCAAGTAAATTTCATTGTTTGATTACTTGTCTAAATTTTAGAGAAAAGAGTGCA
Source organism: Nanomia bijuga (assembly GCA_032273505.1). NCBI lineage: Eukaryota > Metazoa > Cnidaria > Hydrozoa > Siphonophorae > Agalmatidae > Nanomia > Nanomia bijuga. The sequence goes on from JAUKPT010001244.1 coordinate 5,162, forward strand.
ACTGAACTATGAATAATTGATGTTGGATAAAATAATCTCTGTGAAGAAATGATATTCCATCTCAATCAGCTTTCCTAAAAGATGTTTCCAAATCCACTTGGTATACAACAATTTGATCATTAGGGTCCTAATCAAATCAATTGACCTCAACACCCCACTTATATATAATTCCACTCCCCCTGTCACATTAGTAAACTTGTATATAACAGGTCACAATCAATTATTGAATATATCAAACATCATTGATCAATCAATTATTTACAATAAATGGAATCATTAAACTGAACTTGAATATATCCCTTGTTTTTAACAAACAATCTACTTGAGTTCTTCACACCCACTGATCAATAAATGGGAGTATAGAGAGATTTATCTGTTCAGTAATCCCCCAAATAGCCAAAAATAATGGATGCAGAATAAGATAAGCTGCTATAAAAAGAACAGTACGTTTTAGGTACATATTCATTGTAAGGTTTTTCAAAAATCCTGCCTGATGATTTCTGATAGAAACTATGAGAATAGGTCAATCGAATTTATCAGAACTAAAATTTTGCAAATTTCTTTATTCTTCACAGAATATTTCTTTTTGCTTCAATTTGCTGTTGTTATTTCCAACTATTTTAAAGCAACTTTTGAAACCATGTTCAGCATCAGGATTTTAGGATTTCAGCTTACGCTTAGCAGTTAGCTTAGTACTCTCATAATAAATAAACTTCTTTTTCTTCTTTTTCTACATTAACAGGAATGGAATATTGCTTGTAAGGGGGAAGTCACAATTAGAAATCCTGGGGGCAGATAACGTACCTCGAACATTATTTTCAAATACGTAATAATTCCTACTTATGAGTGGGCCTGCACTGAATACTATTGATTACTGATTACTCAAGTAATCTAGGTCTTCCAGTGACAACCTATTACAGAAACCTCAGGTATGTTAATTGTTGTAAAAGAAAGGACGAACTAAGCACAGAAAACAACAGTCTCCATATCAATGATGTTTTCACTAGTGATTAACAATTCATTTAAGGTTTGTAACACGAAAAAGATATTAGTTGATCTATATTTTAGTAGTCTTTATAAAAGAAACAATTTTGATGGAACGATTTTAACATCTTTCAATCAAGTGTAAGCCATACTTTGAGTAAAAATAAGAATTTGAGAAAGAATGTACTTACACCAAAACTGTTAACAAGCAACTTTGATAGACCGTCGACGTATGGGCCAAGAGCAGCATGTTCTCGGACTTTTAGATTATGTTTATCACTTTTTGGACAGAGTAAATCTCTGACCCTTTCATTATATATTTCCATGTACGACACTTCCACTTTGAATGACATATCATCAGTAGTTAACTAAAATGAAAAAGAATCCAAATAAATCTTGGCTCGCTGAGGCACACAAAATGTTACCAACCCAAAACATTTTCATTTAATAAAAGAAAAATAATCATCATCTGTGAAGTTGTGTATTAATACAACAAAAATGCTAAGAAATAGGATATTGAAGAAGAAAATGTTAACCTGTAACAAAATTAGATGGTGTACATAATTTAATAGTTTGAACAAATTGACCGCATTTTTATATGGGATGAGTGCAGTCTGTAGCAGTTAATAAAAATCTCTAATTGAATGCAAATCATTAATCGACTGCATCAATATGAAGATAAATAAAAGCATAACTATTTGTTTCTATAATTATCTGTTGATTTTGCTGCCAAAAAAAATTGTGAACTTTAAAAACTATTTCAAATCCCAAGTGTATTCTTGTAAATTTCAATTTGTATTTTAATTTAGGCGAGTTTTTCGTTTTTATATTTGAGAAAAGATTTGAAATTGACATTATATAAAGTTGTCAGTTGTTTACAGAAATATTTTGGTTTCGAAAATATTTAGACGAATATTTCGGTTATAATGAACGAATTTGATGATAGGCGGTGATAGGCATTGATTCTTTGGATTGATTGAAGAAACGAGAATAGTTGTTGTGATTAAACTTGAGCTGCTACTTGTTAGTTGTAGAAAAATTACTCAGCTAGTAAAATTTTTGAAAATCTAGTTTATTCCCTCGTTTTTTATTTGTTCAAACTATTAATTATTAACTAATTAACTACTTTTTTTGACCAATTTGGGAAAAATTGACCTCGGTTTATATAAAATTGACCTCGCTGCTCCCAGTCGATTTTTTTCCCGAATTGACCGCGAAAGCAGTTAATTATTAGATAATTAGACTAGCTGGGAAAAATCAATGGGATGAAAAATAATGGGTGAGAAAATAAATTGCAATTGAAAGCAGTGTTTTGTTTAATAAACTTTTAATAGACCTTTATCAGACAAAAAAAAGGTACATACATCTGAAATTCTTTCAAACAATGAATCACATATTTTTGGTATAAGACCTTTAGAGCTAGCAGATCCCATCATAGTATAACTTTTGCCAGAACCTAAAACAAAGAGATTGAACATCTGAAAGGGAAAAGCAAAAACAACAATGTATCTGCATATACTCAAAAACATATTGGCTAATTTCCTTTCATTAACTGTCCAGATCGCTTATATTGCGAGATACTTGCAGCTATTAAAGAAAATGACCTTCAAGATTTTGTTTGTTTGCAAAACAACATGGTTAATATGAACTATTATGAAAACCAGGGTTTTCCAGGGCTATTTATATCATTTTCCAGAGATATTTCTTAATCAAAATCACGAGGGGAAAAATGCAAAAAAGCAGAGAGAAATTAGTGATAAAAGTTAAAGATACACTGCATGACTAAAAAGTATTAACTCAATAAGGAATAACTAGGAGTCTACTCTTATAGGAGATGAAATTTTCTGACATTCTTGGCATTTTTTGACATAAATGTGTAACAGTCAATTGAACTGACTAACCGTTTGACATGCAAGTACTTTAAGCTATGCTTTATTGATCTAGACCATCAGCAATATTAAGAAATGAACAGAACCATCCTAAAAATGGCGCTGAAGCTATAGGACTTTTTCAGACAAGTTTTGGCACCTTCCGGACGCTGTATCTCAAAAACCAGAATTTTGCCAGATATGCAGTTTCTGTGGTTGGACTCTGTAAATGTTCAAAAATACACTAATACAGTAGTATAATCAGGGCTTAAAGTATTTTTTCAAACTTGATAAGGAGAAGTATCAGTTGGACTTTAACTTAGATTGGTGTTGAAATTAATTTAGTGTACTGTCTATCTTTAAATATGAAAATATGACATTTACATTGATTGAATGAAATATTCAATGGAAATCGTATTGGTTTGTATAATAGATATCAGACTGTTTTCTTCTGCCTTGCATGATTGAAGAAAATCACTACAGTTGAAATTTCGAAATTTCGAAAATTAGAAATTAAAATGCAACCATTGAAAGAGTTTGGAACTCATTTAATGCATAAAAAATATTTAATGCAAATTTCAAAATATTCCCAGGGGTCATTTTTTTCCTCCAGGATTTTCCAGAGATAAATCTGTTTTCCAGAGTTTCCAGGGTTTTCCAGGGATTCCAGGGGTCCATGGCCACCAAGGTGGGTTGTGCTAGCTGAAGCACAGCCCCCCCCCACCAACCAACCACACAAGCACATCTACACACACAAATATCTTTTTCATTAATTTTCTACCTTTATTTTTTTCTCTATATATGTATTAATGAGTCAAATCCTATCCTGATCCAAAAGTCACAAATACAAATGGATTCGTGTGTGTAAATACACTCAATGAGTTCAATAGGGAAATCCAACCCTCAAGTAATAGTCTACAAAATAGAACACTGTTTTAAATACTGTTACTATTAGCTTCTTAAAGATATCTGTCTAGAATCTTAGATGAAAAGCAGAATAAAAACAATCTCCAGCTGGTAATAGGATCCAGTTAAAAGGAGTCCATGATATATTCATGAGTTGTTCCTTCATGGTGAATAAAATAATCAAATAACGAAATGAATGAAAGGATCCTAGGATAGATTAAGAAGGCTGGACAAACATAATCATGAAAATAAACTATTGCGAAGAAACTGATTACGTCCAACCCATTTGTTTTCACTATACAAAACAAGTACGATGGTTGACAGAAACCTTTACAAGCCTACTGCGAAATCTTCTACTATTACATTCATCTCGAAAAAAAAACAGAGCAGTAGTAAGGTGTAAATGAAAATTACTAAGAGACCAAAACTTTGTTCTAACAGAACCATTTTATCTAAAATGTGTATACAATCCAAAAAATATATTTATGAGAATAATCCTTTAAGTGTACTGAATTTACAATTTGCTTAATATTACTTGAAAAATCTTTGAGGATTCGTTGAAAAATAATTGTTAGTCATTTGTTTGCATCATTAAAATCTGAAAATAATTCTTAAAAAACATCGTATTATTTCTAACCTGTCTGTCCATAAGCAAATATACAAGCATTGTATCCATTAAATGCATTTTCCAGGACATCAAACCCTAGGCACTTGTACACAAGGTCTTGACCTAAAACGAAAAATGTTAATGGATTTAATGTAATTCTATTGCCTGATAGCATTAAGAGGAGCAATAGCACAGTCGGTAGAGCAATCGTCTAGTCAGCAAGAGGTTGTGGGTGCGATCCCCACTAGATCCAATAATATTTCAGAAATTGCGAAGTCTACATCCAGGGCAATATTGGGAGTAATAACATAGATTTCTCTGCACTTAGTTCCATTCATCATTTCTAGCTTCCTAGAATTGGTAAGCATATGTAAAACTAGGGTTAGGGAGCAAGGGGGAGTGTGATTTCGTCCCGGGGGGAGCTCTTTCTATCAACAATAGATAGGAATGATCACTGCAGAACATGAAGAATGACCCACCCTGAAGACATGTTCCAGAAAGACCCTGCCGGAAGGGACAGTTACAGTTTATTTATTAGGTATTTACTTAGGAAATTATCAAATGGATGGAATTTAGCCCATAAAGGGCTAATCAATTGTTTTATAAATAGATTATCTGGCTAAATTCAATAAATAATACAATAAAATACAATACACACTTCGAGGATTACATAAGTAACTCTGATTGGCCCAATGCGAAGGTTAAGAAAACCTGCCCAGAATGGGGTAGTACCTCCCCCGGGGATTTCGTACACCATCGAAAGGCTTTTACTTCAGCAGGAATAAGGGTGTGCTCCAGTAGAGATGGGGTTGAAGAAGGCCATCAGACATTTTTTTTGACTAACTTTGGCACCATTTGAGTGTAAAAATTAGCTGTATCACAAGAAGAAGTAGTAGTCATTTTTCCATTAGATGATTCAACTACTGAAAATATCATCATTATCATTGTTTTCCACAGGTTGATTTCTTCAACTTGGGGTCAGACTGCTTGGCCAGTTTGTAAATTCGATCCAATAGTGTCATGAAATATTTTCTCTCGAAAACAAGTACAGCGTATAATTGAAACATTTCAATGTAATGTTTCCAACTTATTTCATCAAAATGAAATGATATGAATAAATGTTCGATTAATGAGAGATAAAGAACAACCTCAAAAACCAAATGTTGGTCTGATCACATTTGAGAGAACATCGTCATGACCATATGACAGAAATAAAAAATCACTCACTTCCTGGTGACAAATACATAAATTTGAAGACACTTTTGAATTTAAAATATGATTTATTTCGCTTCAATTTCTACATCATTAAGATAAATCTTTTATTCATTGAGAAATTTGCCACAAGTTTTCGTAAATCCAATACAATTTTATACCATAAGGGCAAATACTCTTGAAGACAAAACAAAAAGAAAGTAATGGTATCTAGACAATTCTTCAATATATTTTTAATTGTGGTCAAAATGAGCGAAAAATATCAGCACTGTATCTCTTGTTAATCTTTTCTAAAGATTGTAGCATTCCTCTAGTGAATTGAAAATTTGGTAATGTTGTATTAGAATTTATTTCAAGTAAAACAATCTAGCTGTTGTTGATGAAGATTCATTTTCTCAATCCATTTCAGTGGTGAATTTCCCCAGGCTTCATTTTTAATTGATATTGGTGCACTAAAAACTGTAATGAAGCTTGTTAGTTTGACGTTCACATCTTTTTTTCTTTTTTTTCTAGAAAGAGTATTCCTCGTAATTCAATAACATCTCAATAAGAATGATGCATTTATGAATAAAGTTTTCTCTGTCCGTGCTGATTATTAGAGAATCGTCTACATGAGGAAGACAATGAAGGTCATGAAGTAAGAGAAGTATCTCAGAAGAGATACATTTTACTCTACGGACATTAATCACATCAAAAAACAATATAAATAAAATGACAGATGAAAATGCACACTGCTCGATACCAGTTATGAGTCTCAAAAACTTCCAATATTTTTCCAAACCACTTATCTTGTCACTTAATATGTCGATTTTATGGTGGAGAATATAATGCTACCAATTCCAAGTTTGATTAATTGTTTCTTAAAGCCTATGATGGATAGAAGAAATCAATATTTAGAGTCCATATTACAAGTGATACGATAACTCGAATTAAATATATCTGACCTAATTTTCTTTTCCCATCGAATCAAATGATTGCAAATAATTCTGTCATAGAGATTATTCGCCAGTATTAGTTGCATTTGTATGCCTATATAATTTTCCTTCAGGTTACCACATTTAGGAAAAGCTGATAACATGGCTGTTCTCAAAATAGGAGGAAAGGAGTAAAAACAGGCAAACCATTAGTGGAACCACTCTGATATGAAAATCATCATTCATAAAAATAATCTGTTATGTAAATATGTTTGATATTTGACACACTTGCAGTTCAGAACACAAGTTGTAAAAAAATCGTGGATCTCAGGCCTCCTTATCTCCCAGAGATATGGATTTTGCTATAATTATATGAACCAACTCAACTATAAAAACATATACATTAAAATATACTAAATATTCTAGAAAATGCAGAAAAGTACATTTGTCACCAAATTTTGGCACTTTCACCACTTTCTCACAAGAATTAAGATTTTTTTACTAAAATCTAGCTCCCCCACTTTCTTTCTATAACTCTCCTTTTACACCATGTCAAGGTTCATAAAGATCCCATGTTAAAGGAACAGACTGATGAACGTCTAAATTTAAAGGACAGACATATGGCAGACCAACCTCCAGAGTCAGTGTGGGTCCAAAAATTGGTATTTCTCAGATGGGAACCATGTTATATATAATATAAAGGGTTTTATCAAAACTTTCAGATTATTGTTCTAACTTTTAGAGGTATGAGACAAAACGTGAGATAACTTTTTATCTTTTTTAGAATGAATATAGATCTCTTTAAGAAATAATGGTTTTATATAACATGTGGTTTTGTTGCTCTCTGTATCAGATCTAACAGAACACTATCTGAAGAAATGGTTTCACATTGTTTACTATACCTCTTTAGAAACAAAGACTGTCTATGTGATAAAAATAGAACTTTCACATGGTTTACAAGAACTTATTTGATTAAGTTTGAAACATCTTAAAAATAGTGAGTAATGTTTAAAATTCAACACTACAAGAGACTGAATCGGTGTTATATATTTATACTTCAAATCATATCAATATTCCTGTCTACTCAAGTACATGTGTCATCATTACATCCTTATGAGAGCAGGTTGTTGAACTCATGGTCAACCTGAACATAATTCAAAATTTGAACTAAGGAACTAATAACGAGTAATATAAGAAAGACTATAAGAATATTATAAAATACTTACTTGCAAATTTTGGATTTTTAGAATCCATCGACCAAAAACAGTGATCATAGCAAAACGACTAAATACAAAAAAGAGAAATTCAAACAATATGGTACTAATGGTACTTTCACCAATATGGTGAAAAATTGATAAGCAGAAATAAGAACAGTCCACCACCACTTAAGAGCAGTTGTGATATACAGACTATTTGGATTTCTTTTTGGCCAATATCTTACAACCCTATCAAGTTGATTCTTATAAGAACATTATTAACAAAATTTTTAATCATTACAGCAGATATTCACAGCCTGGCTATCAGGCATGATTTTTGCTTGATAGCCAGGCTTGCATTGGAAAGTAGAATTTCTTACATTTTTTGACCATTTCAAATGACTATAATTCTCTGTGCTGACACAAAGTAAGCTTTTTTGCCACCCTGGCCTGGTGTGAGGCGCTTGTTACATGAGGTTATTCCAATATCAACTTAATCATGTAAGGAAACTTTTATCAATTTAATGTTAATGATTAGTTAAACATTTAATATGATAAATAAAAAAATCTACTAAAGGGTTGTCTAATATTTTGCTCATTATTTTTTTTAAGAAGTTTGATCCCAGATTAAAATAGAAACTGAAATGTACTGCATACTGTAGAAAGAATCTGATATCTGATGACAAAACAAGCATTAACATGATAACTATGTATTATCAAACTTAAGAACAAGATGTCATAATTCTATAAAGAATTTTTAATTCATGAAAGATGAAAAAATAGCTTAAGAGTTTCATGAAATTGCCAAATAATTCTTATTTTAAATAATTATTTTGGTATGAGAATGGCTTATTTCTTCCTTGATTTTTAAAATCCTTATTTATCCCCCCTCCCCCCGTATCAGATCACAAGCTCAAATAACTAAAATGTTTATTAGCGGCTTTGAATCCAAAATAAAGATGCAAAGACCTAAAATTACACCTGAATCTTAGTGTTTTTTGTATTGTAAGACTCGTTTTAATGATCTTAAGCTAAGGTTATTAAATATCAAACATGCAAAAGCAGAAGTAATGAATAATGATAAAGCGAATAATATTCTTAAAAACTATGGTTTTGTTCTGACAGAGAAGAAATAAATTGGTGACATATTTGTAGACACTATAAAGACGTTTTTTTGCTTATTCTTAAAAAGGGCATTTTCATACAGCCAACTAAAAAATAAAGATTTAGCAATAATTGATATAAAAGTTTCAGGTGAAATTCAAGTATGATATGCGTTAGGTGTAAACATGTGGTTACATTACTTCATATCTTAAATATTTGTGGATTTGCATAAGATAAATTGTAGACATTACAAAATGCTGAGACATTTTAATAGATATTTTCAACATTTACATATCAGTGCTCTTGCATTCGACATACAGTTGAAACGTTGATTAACAGTCAGACACAACATGAAGTTTAATATGCCAATTATTACATATTGTAAATTGAATTTAATAAATTTAATAAATTTCAGCGAAATGTAAAAAACACATTTTTTGTAAAATTTGTAAAACATTTTCTAAACATGTTTTTTGTAAAATTACACAAATTTTTTTTTTAAAAAAAATAGTGGAACAGCCGTCGGCTCCCTAATTAAGGTCCAAATTTGGTAAGTTTTGGATTGTAGGACCAGAACTGTTGGCTGAAAAATTTCTCATACTAGTTCTTCAGTCTATGTCCTGATTCAGATAAAAAAAAATATTATACGACGAAGAGAACATAGTCAAAATAGCTCCAAGGTTACTTTGGTCTTAATTTGAGAACCAGATCTTTCCCAGGCATGCAGTTTTAGTTAAAAGATGCAGGACATTTTGCTGATCAAATTTAGCATTAACTTCTAACTGAAGGAATATTCTTGGAAATACAAAGTGATCTTTTCTCACAAGATTTCAAGTACTCAAATTATTTCATCTAAATGGCATTTTGGCAAAAATTGGTTCAGATGACTTTCATTGTTTTAGATGATGAGCATGTGAGCAAAATTTTGGACCATATTCTTAACCAGCGATGAGAAATCCAATGATCGACGTGAAATGTAAGAAATATTATCCATACAAATCATGATATTTTCCCCGTTTTTGTTAAAAAATGTCAAAGCAATCCTCCTGAGATATTTAATTATTAGTAAAAACACTAATTCAATTCAATTGTACATATGTTATGTAATTTGATATTTTATTAATTCAAATATAAAAAAGATTTTTAATTTTTAATTCTTAAATCTGAGTTATGAAGGATTTATTTATATTAAGGGGGGGGGGTAGTTTTACTACCCCCATTCCTCACCCGGGTTAATATCACCTTATTCAAAAAATTCTGAATTTGATATGTTAATAATACAAAGCAAAAATATGAAAGTTGTTCAATTAGGAAGGGAACCAAAAAATTCTCAAAGAATTCAATTTATTACAGTGTTTAGAAATAAAGGTTTGTATGCTAGCTAGACATTCTCTCTTCAAAACGTCTGATAACAGTATGCAAATAATACAATCTTTTTAAATCATCAATAATAGTGACACAAAACTGTAATTTTGCATTCATGAATAATTCATTATCCAAGTAGACAATCACAAATTCCTTCCTATCTTATCATCAAAATAAAAACTGAAATATCATTTCAATCTTACCTTCTGTGGCTTTCTTCAGGGAGCAAGCATTAAAGAAAAAGAGATAAAATTAGTATGACTTATTCCTGATCAAATCTACAATAAAGAAGAAAAAATCCCAAAAAACGTAAGCATGGTTTTAATACATCACCCTCTCCTTATTCCTATTTAGCTGTAAAAGCTGCCCACTTCTTACTTCCTACAAGTATCAAGCACTGACAGTGAATAACCCTAAATCAAAACTTATTCAAAACAATGCAAACACTAGTAAGGCCGAAAAAAAATAGTTATGTTTGCACCGCACCGCTCGGGTGGATTTTTTTTTCAGCTCACCCAGGCACAGGAAAATTCCACTATTCCATTTTTTTCGTACAACACTCATCTTTGTGATTTTTTTCTCGCTTTAACTTAATTTTC
>JAUKPT010001245.1:0-15913 GCA_032273505.1 Nanomia bijuga
AATAATAATAATAATAATAATAATAATAATAATAATAATAATGATAATGATAATGATAATGATAATGATAATGATAAATCTCATTTGAATAAATCTCATTTTCAGGAAAGCGCATTTGTTCATTTGCCAATCAGTTAACATCTTGCATTACACTTCTTTTAATCCGGTGATAAATTTCGATTTGTGTTATTTCATTTTAACATTAGAAACTCTATTCATTTAACTCCACAGGGAATTGCGTTTTTGTGTTGACCAGTAAGCATCTTCACTCGGCTCGGCAACTTCTGGCAGCGTGGCAGCCCGCTCTTGCAAGAAGATCCTGGCTTTTGCAAGAAGATCGAGTCAATCGATAAAAATATTGGATGAGAAAATCAAAACGATCGTGGTCCATTTGATTCTATTATTGACATTTGTCCATTTGTTGACGTTTTTTGAGTAAAAATTTGACCCAGATGAAATCTGTCTTTGCAAGAAGAAAATTCTGCGCTTTCAAGCAGAAATATTTTTTTGTCGGACACTGCATTCGACGTGCTATTCATCTAGACTTTTAGAGGATGGCAAAAGAAGCATTGTGTTGACCAAGCAGTAGGCATCTTTTCGATAATCTTCCCTTGTTTTTCTTTCAGGTGGCGTTCCTGTTTTATAATTCAATTTTTTTCATCAAACTAACAAACTAACAAATATTTCCCCCGTGCAGTCCCCTTCTCAGATTATGATTTCAGATATACAAAATTTTGGTTGTGCAAGCTGCTAGAAGGGTGGAAATACATACCCTAGGCCTAGGGTGCTTGATTAATTTGTAAGATTACTCCTCCTCCGCTTATTAATTTTGGCATATCAATTCAAGTGTAAATATTTTGACCAAAACTCCGACTGTCGAGCACATGTTTTCCAATTTTTATTTGTTTTCCAATTTCTTCCCTTGTTTTGCTTTCAGGTGGCGTTCCTGGAGACGGAGAACATGAGTCTCACCGAACAAGTGAGTGTGTGTCAGCACGAAGAAGAAATGCTGATTCAGCAACTTGCAGGTCTGAACGAGAAGTTCGGATCACTTGAGACGACTGTCGAGCACATGTTGGTTCAGAAGAGTAACGAAGACAATGGAGTCGCTGATGAGGTATAATCATCTGTTTTAATTACTCGTTTTAACTATTTCTCCTGTAAATTAAATTGTGGCAAAAAGTAAGTAGATATGAACTGCAGTATGATTCTACCCAAGGGTAAATATTTTGGCTGAAATCTTTTCCCCATACCATTTTCCAATTCCTTCCCTTTTTTAGGGACCAGTAGAAACCACTTTATTTCTTCCCTGTTTCTATGATTTTGTTGGGTTCGCTTTTGGCCAAAACATTTACCCTTAATTCTAACCAAATGTTCTTTTTCTTTGGACTGTTCGAGATATTTGTAAAGTTTTGCAGTACGGTAATTCTACCGGTTAACCCGGTGTCACGTTTCTATAGCGATTTATTTATTCATATTTTTTTATATAATTCTATCACCATACAGACACCAGAAGACGTTTCTAATAAAGGGTATATTTGACTCTTTTAATAATGATTGACACAAATGTTGTCCAAACCTTATATCCTGATGTAAGATGGGATTTTTTGACAGGTCGTGGTGGTAGTCAGATGCATGAACCTCTGACCAAAAAGATAAGGATATTCTGTTTCAAAATGAGAATGACTCAACTAGTCTTTTATTGGGGTTGAAATGGGATGTTGCTAAAAGATTTTGAACAGAATCCAAAGGTTGACCCTAAATGTCAAAAAAAAATCGATCATATTGCTTGGATTATATAGATCTTATTGTATATATGAACACATACCTTTTATTTCTGACCCCATGATTTCACTGTTTAACCGCAAATTAACTTCTATGACGTAATTTGACATTCGCTTTATTGATTATAAAAACACTCTTTTTATTTACTATTGACAATGAAGTGCCATTTCTTTCTGTATTAACTAATTTTAATTGATTTTTTGCCCTGTTAGTGAATGTTGATTTACGTGTCTTTTGGTACGACCTTTTTATTCAGTTCAATTACCTCATTTGGTTATGAGAGGTGATTAAATGGTCTTCTATTCATGGTCGTCATTCAATTCATTTTAAATTCATTTAATATGACGTCTTGTTCTATGCCTTTTCTTTTTAAAAAAGCCACTTGGTTTATTCCTCCTAAACTCTTGATAAAACCAATGCAAATGATTAGTCTGTAGCCACCACACAAACTAAAATGGTAACTCACACCAACTTGGGGGAAGAAATAAGCGAAATTAGGAAAATAGGGAAGAAATGAAGCGATTTCTATTGTTTCGCACCCAATAACAGGGAACTTTTAGCCAAAATATTTACCATTGTTAGGTCTTGCTAAGTATTTTCTTTTTCTCTACTCCCATCATATTTCTCTTCTCTGTCTCTGTTGCTAGAACATAAGTCAAGACATGTAAGGGAGAGATGCTCCATGCTCCCCATAACTTTCGTGTCTACTTTTCATGCCAGATGTCTTTTTTGAAATCTACTTAATTGGTAAATGTTGGATAGGGATACAGTGCTCGTCATAAAGATGTAAGGGGAGATGCTCCATTGGAATATTCATTGCCTGGGTCTCTTCTGCAAAGCTCATTCCGTCCAAACCCCCTCTCAAGGCCCAGTCCCTCTAAGTCCTGAAATGCTTCTCTCCTAGCTCCTCATAGCTTTTGTGTCTGCTTTTTGAAATCTACTAAATTGGCCATCCCCAATGTTAAAAACAAAAACAAAATTGACACTGTCGCAGCATAAATTCTAGTTCGGACATTGACAAAAACGTGGCTTGAGCATAAAATGGCTGAATATTGGATACATAGCAAGCACATTTAATTTCGCGAAATTTATTTTTTCTAACCTCTTGTAACGATGCCCTCGTCTATTTAAATTCGACGCAAGTTTGTATCATGGACTCTCTGCCGGATAATACTGAATACTATACTTGGCTTCTATAATGGCCCTTAGGGGACGTCGAAAAACAGAATTACTTAAGGTAATCACTGAAGAATATCAACTCACAATATTCTTTATCAGAAAAAGGAATGAGTACACAGTGGGTGATGATTTTACCGGTGCACTTAGGGATTGTCTACAAATTATGGTAAAATTTCCCGTTTGATTGGTTCAAAATTACATCATATAGAATCTGATTGGTTCAAAAAAAATTATATCATCGTATAACTTTTACACAACATCAAATAATGACATTTTGAAATCAGTCAATTGGATTCTTGATGATGTAACTTTCAACCAATCAATCGGCAAATTTTACCATAATTTGTAGACCGCCCCTTAGGGGACGTAAAAAAACATAATGTGTGTTAGCGGTAATTTTATCCCCCCCTCCCACTCCCCCTCCCCCTCCCCCTCCCCCTCCTCTTAGCGGATATACCATGAGAGTAATATCTAAGTAGTTAAGGACTTGCCAAAGTTCACGAAAAAAAAAAACCTCCTCCTTAGAGGCCAAAAGTTCGTTAAGGTTAAGAAGCTGGGTTAAAAAGCTGGGGTAAGATCAGCCATACTTAAATAAGGTAGTATATCGAAAAGTGCTTTCTAGGGGGGTATTCCCGAATATCGCCACAACTAATTACTTGAATTACCTGGTTTATAGAAACCACATAAGAAGTCTGATTCTTCCGGTTTTCTATTCATGGTCGTTGCTTATACGCTATGAATCTTGATTGAGACAAATGTCGATTAAGGCGGGATCGCCCATTTGTTGTCTGAATACAATAAATGCAATGCCTTACAAGCCAACTGCAGTATGACAATACTACTTGAAACAAAAAAGGAAGGGCATTTATTTGTATTGCTTGTTGTTTTTTTTTATTTGCATTAAACCATCCTTGAATTGAAATTAGATGGTCTGGTCTAGCCATTCCAGCCATTCAAGCCAAATGTACAGCCTTCACGTTTTAGATGTTGTCAGTGGGACACACCTACTATTAGGAAAACGACATTTTTTTCTTCGGTCAAAATCATTTTAATCCAGATGACCATAGAGTATAAATACAGTTGCGAAGTACTTCTTCTATATGATTATGTTGTTAATCCAAAATCCATTTCCTTCTGACCATTTCAGATAATAAATCCAAAAAAGCTAAACCGAATAAATGCATATTTAGTATTCGATATTCAGAAGAAGAAAAAATGCAATATATTAATTTGTCAAATTTCTTTTCTGAATATCGGAAACTAAATATGCATTTATTTGGTTAAGCTTTTTGGTTCATTATGTTGTTACGTTGATTAAAAACGTCAAATTATGGAGAACTGCTTTCATTTTTTAACTTTAAATTGTACAACACTACAACAATATGTTGTTACGTGTGTTTTTTTTTACGTGTGGTGTCCTGCTGAAGCCTGGTAATAAATGGTTTATGGACCTTCGGTTTATATTCTTCGAGGTTAATGAGAGAGTTACTTGTGATAGAAAAGAGTTAAGAGGGGAAAATTGATCAACGCATATAGGGACTGAAATCTTGGAATTTATTGTGGCATTATGAATAAGGATGGTGATATTATTTATGACTTTCATTCTTGTGTACATGTATGATGCTTGCTTATGTGTCCGACGATATGCCAGCCTTAATCAGCCAATCAATTGTGTTGGCAGGATTTTCTATGAGCACCATAGTGATGGTAATCTTTGGTTATCGTATTTTCTCATGTTTTCTCAATTTTTAGTGCCAGGAATGATTGAAGCTCTTTTTATGTAATGTAATATATTTCGGTAAAAAGATAGGCATAAGCCTGTAGATAACCGACTCGCTGTTTAAAAAGACGTTTTGTAAATTCGTTCGTGCCATAGTTTATCCAATTTTGCTTTGAATGCGTCTGTTGAGGGTGTAGTAACAACATCTTCCGGTAAAGCATTCCATTCTGTGATAACTCTATTTGCAAAATTGTTTATTCTGCAAAGCTTTGTTGCTTTACCTCTTAGCACTTTGTATTTATGGCCCCTTGATCTATCCGGGGACATGACGAAGAACTCATTTGAATCAAGGTCAGTGGTAAATGGTTTTGTGGTAAATGGCTGATTAAAATCCCTTTTCGGCAGTTCTTTCCTTCAATATTTTTATTACGATATCTGCCGTCTTAATAGCAAACTTGAGCTGACAATAATGATGAACTTTAATGCCCCCAAAATTGAAAACCTATTTGCTATCGATTCATTTTTGCGTGGACCAAAATTAAGTCCACGGTTTTCAGTGTGCGTAGGGAACATGATGTTGAAAAAGTTCATTTTTTTACGTCAAAGTTTGATATGACGCATTGATTTTCCGAATGTTGTCATTATCGTCATCGTTCATTATTTCAATAAATGATTGCCACTGTTGTCAAACTTTTTTTAATATTAGTACCTATACCTATACTACAATTCACCAAAGACTTCTATTATTTGCTATTGTATTTTACTTTTTAAAAGAAACCTATTGTAACGCTACAAGGATTTGACGTAAAAATATGCTAATTACGTTTGCTTCGATGATATGCAAATTACGTTTGTTTTGTTCATATGCAAATTACGTTTAACTTGGTATTGTTTGAAAAGAATCTTCCCACTTCTTCTTGTATTTACGTATAGACTACTACAATTATCTTTTTACGACAATCATTTTTATTTATTATTAGTATTATTATTATTAGTAGTAGACGACGTAATGGTACGCTGCTTTTTTTATGACCTGTTCCTTCAAGAGAAAATTGACCTTAAGATGATGGTTGCCCCGAGGGCAAACAGATTCGAAAATTATGTCAAAGATTTTGGGGGATTTTTGGACTTTTTTCGATATTTTGATATTTTTTCCGGGATTTTGAGATTTTTTTTCGAGATTTTTTTTTCGAGATTTTGGGATCTTTTTTCGGGATTTTTTTTCGGGATTTTTTTTTGTCAAAATTCATTTCCCGATCTTTCATTGTTTTTTAAGAAAATCTTGGTTTAAAGTGTATTACACATCTTTTTTATAAATTCTATGCAGGGATACGAACACAAAACTGAGAAGGAATTCTTTCGCACAGTTTTTTTCTTGACATTCTCTAGAAATTTTTTGAAAACTTTAGAATTCCGTGATGATAAAACAAGAGTTTACCTTATAAGTTTTGCAATTTATAAATTCATCATCAAATTTATCACCAGTCTTGAATATTTCTATCATTTTATAAATTAGCGCCATCTTGTGACTTCTTCGACCATATTTTTCTTACGAATATGAGAAAATTCAAGACCATCAGCTGTTGAAAGAATTTTGTCGACAACTCTTTTTTCTTTACTTGTGTTAGGGATGTATTATGTTAGATGTATAATGTTAGATATATGAATAAAACTTCAATTTATGGCGTACTGCTTTTATACATTTTTGAATAAAAAGTGAATTCGTTAGTCTATTTTACGGATTCTTATTTCACGTAAATTTAACGGCATCAAATTTGATTAAGAATAGTTGATTCGACGTATTTTCCTTGTATCCTTGATTTATGTTTTTTAGTCTTGTTTTTTGTCAACTTGTGTTAGTTATATAGTGCCATGGAATTAAATTCCGCGAAATTAAATTCCACAAAGATTTCTTTTCATTTTATACTTTTACTTATATACATTTTTTTTATTTCAGATCATGCTCCAGATGAAACAATTGAAATGTGAAAACAAACTTCTCGAAGAGACAGTGGCAGACCTAAAGTCGCAACTCGAGACCGTTGTCATGGATGCAGAATACTTGAAAGAAGAACAAGAAGAAATTGAAAAAGTCATTCAAGATGATGAAGACATTATAAAGGACCGAGAGTCTGGGACAGAAAGTATGACTCATACTTCTTCTCCTACTTTAGGAACAAACAAATAAACAAATACAGTAACTACATAACAAATGACATATTGATTGATATGATTTTTTAGCAAACAGATGTCTTATCGGTAAATTATCAGTTGGTAAAAAGTGACGAATTTTTTGCTTGATAACGAACATTTATTACCGATGAATTTTTTAACTGACGAAATTTTTTACCGACAATTTTTGTTTACCAACGAATTGCGATTTTTTTTTGTTTGAACAGTATTTTACTTTTTAGTCGCTGAAAAGACACCTACTGACTTTATTTTTGCTTGAAAAATGTTTCATTTATAGCCATGTAAGAAAGATTGTCGGTAAAAAGTGACGAATATTTATTACCGACGTTTTTTTTTACCGACGATTTTTTCTACCGACGGAATTTTTTACCGACGTTTTTTTTTACCGATAAGAATTTTTTTAACCAAAGAAAAATGTAAATAATAAGAAAACAAAAGTGTAAATATGTAAATAAATGATTAAGTTATAAGAAGAACACATTCTAGTGAAAACGAAAATTGCAAACTCTTTATGGTTGGTCAAGCCCATTTACCTCCATTTGCCACCAGACTCGCTCTCTCTTTTTTGGTTAGACATGAGTAAGATTCTTTTTTTTTCTTCTTAAACATTTTGTCTATATTAAAACGCATGATGAAGCAATATCTCGTCTTAACTCATTTTGGGATATTCTAGATAGAGCCCGGCTATAGGACTATTTTAGGTGGAAGTGTCCACATGAGGTCCGAAACTCACTTCCTTTCTAGTCTGGACAGAACTGTGTATGAAGGCAAATTATATTGCCATATATGTGGGGAAAAGCTCACTATTTCTTTTCGTTTGACGAGGAATTTGTAGGAATTTGACAAATGGTCTACGCCGTAAACCATCCAAAGGTATGTTCTTATTCAAGACTTGCAACCTCGAAATGTTGTATAGCAAGATGATGGCATTACCTTCTTTTGTGGGCTGGTGACTGATCCTTGAAGTACACCTCTTTTGACACGATTTACTGGTATTAAAACTTCAGATGGAACACCATTGCGAATCCCTTTATCGGGCTAATCGAGAACATGATTATGGTTCCATCTAGAGTTTTGTCAGGTACCACCTGGAAGCTATTTTTTCGGCGAATGGTTGAGAGGATTACCTTATCGGACAAAAATTCTGCGGGCAAAATTGCCGAAAATTTTGCTTGTTGCCGAAAATGTTTGTCCGATAAGGTATGTCTGAAAATAACATCGAGTTCATACGTTATGAAAATACCAGGCATATCTAATCATCCTCGGAAGCTCTTTGCTAATCTAACGCTGCTGGTCAAGGATCAAAGTCGAAAACAATATTGTTACTTGGGTTAAGAGGTTTAAGTGTTTGGTTAAGGTTTAGGGTTTAGGGTTTAGAGGTTTAGGGTTTAGGGTTTATAATTTAGGGTTTAGGGTTTAGGGAAATCGATGCGAATTTGTTTTCGACTTTTGGCGATTTGCAAAGATCCGCGACCAACGCTGTTAGAATACCTAACGCAGATGACCTTCAATCGACACATTTTTATACTTTAGTTTTCCTATAAATGTATCAGGCATTCTCACTGCTTTCGTCATTCGTATGCTTTTTTATACACTTGCTTTATTGTTGTTCAGGAAAACACAGCAACTTCATTGCTAAATGAACCGTCCCTCTCTTAGTCTGTTTTCAAAATATGCCGAGTCACGATGACGTTTGCATAAATTAAGTGCTTTCGTGTTTTTATATATGCTGTATAGAAATTCGGTTGAAAATGTCGCTGGCATAATTTGAAGACAACCCAGATTTCTTCCGTTAGGTCTTACACGGCGTACTTATTTCAGTTGTTGGCTATCATAAGAACGGGCTACTAGGGGTTAAGCATGCACAGCAATAATGTCGATATTATCATTCATAATAATCTTTCTGTACCTTGATTGTCCTTTTACATATTTCAAGTCTTGGAACTAAACATGATTTTTTTATTAGGTCTGAGTTCTGTAGATTCTTCATATTTGTGACCTTCCATTTGAGAATGCTCATCGCAGTAAACCATAAGAGTACACTCGAGGGATATACGTTAATTTCAGATATTGTCGCGGTCAGAAAAGGTCGCGGGGATAAAATGTCACGCAAATGCGCGAACTTCGCGACATTTTCCTACTGCAACTATTTTATTTTTCTCCTGACGCGACTTTTTTTGATTGTTTTGTACTTTTTAAGGTTTAATGGCATTTTAAAGCTTTATTTTTTTTAGTAATCCTGACTGGTTCGCAGTGATTTCGAAAATTCTATCTAGACATACAATTTTTTTGAAATTTTATCGGCGCGGCATTAAATTCCCGCGACTTTTCCTGATAAAAGTCGCGCAAACCCTTGCGCGACTTATGCGACTTTGGCAACTTTTTCTGACCGCAACAATATCTGACATTAAAGTAGTTCCACATAATTGATATTAAAATGTACGAGGAACAGCTTGATCAACCAGTATAGGTATAGTAACTAAATAAATTGTTTGTTGAAGATACAGTATAATAACCAGGTGAGTTAAATGCCTGTACTTGCACAGATGTCTTGCACGTTTAAGCACCGCATCAATATATACACGGAGTACACAAGATTAAATACAAGCATAATATGATGGAATGTATATGGAACTTTAGCCTTTTTTTCTTTCGGGTGCTAATTCAAAATTCTTTTTTGGATACTACTGAATTTTGGAATTTTTAAGCAATATTTTCTTTCAGGGTATATATATATATATATTTTTTTTTTTTCTTTCTTTCTGACTCAAGTATTTTAGATGAAGAAAATTTGAGCTTCGATTAAAGAAGGATTAATATTTGTTTTTCTTAACTTCTTTTTGTATTATTTCCATGTTTGTTTTGCTTCTCTTATTATTATTGTTTATCCTATTGTTTTTCAAGTATTTAATTCATTTCATTTAATTTTTTCTTTTTTTCCTTATTTGCTTAAAGCAATATTTTTTGCTCTTCTTTTCCCTCCTGTTCCGTTTGGTCGCGTTGTTACGTAATAAGGACTTTCGTTGTTTTTTAATTAATAGGCTGATCACACGATCGTGAAAATTTAAAAGTTTAAAATCGACCTTTCAATCAATATATTTGCTATATTTAGATTTCAACTTCCCCAGATAATTGGGATTTAAATTGGCGAAATTATGCTGTTTTTTGAGAACTTTACACAGGAATAAATCTTTACCATCAAAACATAGCAAATCATACCTTTATTTCATCTACTTTTCACGTTTAATCCAGCTATCTAATCCAATTTTAAATCTGAACTTTTTGAAAAATGCACTTTTTTTAAACCGTTTTATAACCGCAGAATATTGCATGAAGAAAAAAAATTTCATTCCTGTGTGTTAAGACCTCTCAGATGACGTTTTTTTAACACATCTTTCCTACTGAGTTGAAGAAGATAAATATGAAGCAAATCAATGAAATAATAAAAGAAATTACCACTCAACTTCATAAATAAAAAATCACTTTCTTTTTATTTCACCTGAAGAGAAAATAAGGAAAGAGATTTTTGTGGTGACGTAATGTCCCTTCTTTTTTTCTTCTGTCTCGTGTTTTTATGTAAATGAAAAAAAAAATTCTACTTTTTCTTTTCTTTTTTCTATTGTGTCTTCGCCTCCTTTTGCTTCCATTTCAACGTTTTAGCATCTTCCTAAGGAGACGATTTGTCTCCTTTGGTGCAAGCAGACAAAATCAAAGCAGACCTGAATTTATGTTTTCTGCTTACCAATTCTAAAGCAGATGCTGAGCAATCTCAGTAATAAATACAACTTCTTTTTCAGTGTTTTTATCATCTTTTTTACTTGCAGAGTCGTTAGCAGACAACATTCGCCACCTGTGGGTGCAACTGCAAACGGTGAAGAGCGAGAAGCAGAAGATCCAGGAAAAGATGGAGACGATGGAGAGACAATTCCAGACTTTGGGCCAGGAGAACGAGACTCTCTCCCAGTCCATGCAGGTAAGATGGTTTTCCTTTGTTGTTTTTTTCTGTTTGATTTTTGATTTTTTTTTCTCGAGGCTTATATTTTGATACTTATGGATTGATCCTTTATGGTGGGTCAGCAATTCAGGGATGAGGAAATTTATACACACTGATAGCCTTTGGCTAAATGCTTTGTCCCTGCAGGATCTTTTTTTCTGCAAATAAATTATCCTTATCCTTATCCTTTTATTCTTTATCATAGCAATGCTAAGTGTTTTATTTCTTAATGGATCAAAGTGAAGTTTGTGTTGATTGATTTCAATAAAAAAAAACGATACTCTGATTTCACTCACGTCGTGATTTGACTAAATTTCAAAGTTCTATAAATTACGTCCCTTGAAAAATATCTTCCTGGAAAACATTAAAGAAATTGACGAAAAAATGGTTGATTTTTTTATCGATTTTTTCAAATCTGAATATCTCAAGAACGACTTAACTTTTTATGATGATTCTTTGTATGGTGATAGGCATGGATGACATGATATACCCAAACATGCCGGGACATGCCCGAAAATCAAAATTTTCGCATTTTTCAACTTTCATGAAACTTTGCCGTCATTTTACTAAAAATCAAGTTGTCAGATTTTTGTTAAACTTCCTAGAGAGATTTGATTTGAACAACCTCCAAAAATTTACATGTGAAAAAATCTAGTTCTCTAAATAATTATGATTAACTGCAATAAAATATCATATATTTTTTTCGAAAGATTTAGGAGATCGTTTATCTTCTTCTTTGTCAGATTCGACATCTTATAATCTTATTCTGTTTCCACGAAAAGCAGTTCATATCTCGCTTCCATCTTGACGTTTTGATCATCTACTCGTCTTTATCAGATGCTATCCTTCATGACATAAAACTACTTTAACGAAAAGACAAGACCAATCTTTCAGATGCTATCCCTCATGACTTAAAACTACTTTAACCAGAAGACAAGACCAATCTTTCAGATGCTATCCTTCATGACATAAAACTACTTTAACCAGAAGACAAGACCAATCTTTATCAGATGCTATCCTTCATGACATAAAACTACTTTAACCAGAAGACAAGACCAATCTTTCAGATGCTATCCCTCATGACATAAAACTACTTTAACCAGAAGACAAGACCAATCTTTCAGATGCTATCTCTCATGACATAAAACTACTTTAACCAGAATACAAGACCAATCTTTCAGAAAAGCTGGGAGAAAAATCATTCCATATCTTAAAATATCAGATAAAGAAAGTAGTTGATATTGAGGAGAGCATGAGAGAGAAAACCGCCTTGAAGAGAAAAACGAGGATTCTCTTTCAAAAAGAATTGTTTTTTATCATTCTTCGAATCAGCGTTTAAAAAAGAAGGACAACATAATCATTCTAGTTATCTTGAATTTGATTGGCCCATACAGCGCAAAACACAAAATAGAATCATTATCGATCGAACGGAACATTGCCAACCAATCAAATTGAAGGTAATTAAAACGCCCATGCTAATTGAAAAATGTTGCTGACAGCTAGTTTATTTGGAGGGGGGCTCCTCAAAAATAACTCGTTTTAAAGATGCACGCTTTAAGATATTCTTGTTTGATCAATTCACCTTCGTCATTTTATCTCTACGTCCTACCGGATCAAAGGATTTTTCGTCCGGATCGTCCCGATCATTAAAAAATTGTTTGCATAGATTTTGATTCAAAACCTCTTTTTTCAAGCCGGATAATAGGTTTTTACTTCTTTTCAAGCTGGATCTTACCTTTTTTTCGTATGGATCGTTATCCGGACAACTTCCAGATGGATTTTTTCAGATGATTAAGGTAGGATGTTTCTCTCGCACTCAATTTATTCGATGGTTGGATGCGAAATGACCATTCCAGGGAGAACTGTTTACACACTTTTTTATAAGAATATTTTTTATAAGAATATCCAATATTAGATTTCACAAAAAGGTAAGAATATGCTAAGAATATCGTCATCTTGAATTTTCGTTAAGAATTTATTTTCTTTAAAAAGTTCGTTTTTTACTCAATCCAAAATTTGATTTTGATTCATCATAAATTTTGTAAAAAAAAAAGACTAAATAATTATTGAAGTCTAGGACATAATTTTTAATTACTATCGTACATGTGTATATTAAGAATATGCTCAAAATAGAGAAGGAAAAATTTGGCCAAAAAGTTAAGAATATTCATCTTAAACACAAAAAAAATCGTTTTTGTTTGTTTTTTACTTATCCACAAAATCTGAGGAATTTTTTAAAATAAAAGACTAGAAATTGGATTAAAATGAAAAATCTAGGGCATAAATTTTGATTTTCTCCCTACTTGATGGGTATGCTAAGAATATGCTAAGAATAAATCAAGATGAATTTGGCCGAAAAGTTAAGAATATTCATCTTGAACCCAAAAAAACTATTCATATATTATCATTCTTCGAAACAATATCAAAAAAGAAGTGTTTTAAACTACCACGAAGAAGACTACCACGCAATGCATGACGTCATCTATATTCTTGCTGACTCAGCAAATTTTTGTTTTCCTTATCAAAACGAATACAATTGAGTCGTTGTGAGTGTGTTGGGAATGTGTTGTAAACAGTGGACAGGCTGTTTGTAAACATGGGTTATTGTTGGCGATGAAAGGTTGGAGGTTCTCATAATAAAATGATTTTATTTTTTGTCTTTTTGTTTATGGTTGTATTTTAAGGGTATATATTTTGGCCAAAACTCCGAATTTTTCCCCATACCATTTTCCAATTTCTTCCCTGTTTTAGGGTCTGAAACAATATAAATCAGTAGAAATCACTTATTTCTTTCCTGTTTCTATGATTTTGTTGAAGGGGGGGGGGTGCTTTTGGACAAAATAATTTCCTGTGATTTTTTTGGGGGGTTGTTATTGATGATTTCTTGCTGTATATGTTTAGACCGTATCTTTTTGTTATACGCTATTGTTGAATGAGAATCTTTAACCGCTGGACATACCTTAAGGGATGAAATTTTTGCGGAATTCAATTTTGAGAATTTGAACCTTTTTCTCGAAATTTGATTTCTCGAAACATTGGTCTCTTTTTTGTGCTTTTTTTTTAGCTTTTTTAAGGATTTAGCGTGGATTAGTTTTTATTGGTTTTAATGGACGTCAATAAACATATTCACGGGCGATTTCAATAAATCATGATTGAGAATAAAATGCTTCCACGGATGTTCCACGGGTTAATCAGCTAGTAATTGAATTATTGATGAATATATGAAGAAAGTGATAAACGAATCGTTTCAATTTTGACGATTTTCCACCAATGAAACGGTCAGTTCCTAAAAGTCGAATCTCTGTTTTCATAAAACGAGGCTTGAATAGAAAATTACTGATCGAAATGTTAGTAAATAAATAGATAAACAATAAATGAAAAAATGACGAATCTTTCTTTTCACTCAGTGCGAGCAGACACATCAAATTCATTCATTCATTCATTCATTTAAAGAAGATGAATAACTTTTCTTTCTTTCTTCACCTTTTTTCTCTTTTTTTTGTCTTAATCTCATTGAGGAAGAGTAATCAATGGTTTCACAATAATAAAAAACTTTGAAAGAAGAGAAAGAGGAAAGCTTTAATTTCTAATTCTATCTTCTCAAGTATTTTTCTCTCTCTTAAAAAAAAAGAAGAAGAAAAATTTGTCGAAGAAAAAGATGATTTTTTTCTCTCTTTTTTTTTTGCTTCATCATTACGAAATACACTTCTCAGTAAACGAGATAAATATCTTGAAATTAACCAGCAGATGTTTCTATATGTGTATGTGAGTTTCTTCGTCGACATATAACTATTTTTCTTCTTCGTTTTCTTCTTCATCTGGTTTTATTTCATGTTCTGCTTTATTTTTGTAAGTGAGCATTTATCAACACCTTTCTTATTTCTTTTTAGAAGGGAGCCAAAAATATTCTTCTCCTTCTTCTTTTTCTTCTTTTTCTTCTGATGCTGCTTTATTTTATCGTCA
This sequence comes from Nanomia bijuga, assembly GCA_032273505.1. NCBI lineage: Eukaryota > Metazoa > Cnidaria > Hydrozoa > Siphonophorae > Agalmatidae > Nanomia > Nanomia bijuga. Next base: position 14,835 of record JAUKPT010001245.1, read on the forward strand.
GTGGAGAACAAAATATGCTTTGTTCAAAAACAACGAAATGTATTATTAACGTTTAAATTTTCGAAACAATAATTTCATACTAAGTTTCTTTTATTAATAAAGAAGGAAAGAAAACATCTTTAAAAATTAATTTTCAAAAATTTGGAATGAGTATAGTTTTGATCTCCACTGACGTTGTTTTGTGAGTAAATATACCTTCATCACTTCATCTTCTTCATTTTTTCCACTCCTTCTCTCTCTTCTTCTGATTATTCATCATCTTCGTTTTCATCTTCTTCTACTTCTTCTTCATTTTCTTCTTCGTAACACCAGTTCCGTTTTTTCTCTTTTCGACTCGTATATATTTTTATATTTCTTCTTCTTCTTCTTTTACTTCTACTTCTTCTTCTTCTTTTTCATCTTGTTCTTCTCCTGTTTCTTCTTTTACTTCTACTTCTTCTTCTTCTTTTTCATCTTGTTCTTCTCATGTTTCTTCTTTTTTTTCTTCTTTTTTCTTCTTCATTTTCTTTTTCTTTATCATCTTCTTCTTCATCATCATTATCTTCATCTTCTTCATCTTTTTCTTTTTCTTCTCCTTCTTCTTCTTCATCTTCATCTTCATCTTCTTCATCTTTTTCTTTTTCTTCTTCTTCTTCTTCTTCTTCTTCTTCTTTTTCTTCTCCTTTTTCTTCTTCTTTTTCTTCTTCTTTTTCTTCTTCTTCTGCTTCATCATCTTCATCTTCTTCTTTTTCTTCTTCTTCTTCATAATCTCCTTCTTTTTCTTCTTCATCATCATCATCTTCATCTTCTTCTTCTTCTTCTTCTTCATCTTCTTCTCCTTCTTTTTGTTATTCTTTTTCATCTTCTTCTTCTTCTTCTTTTTCATCTTCTTCTTCTCCTTTTTCTTCTTTTTTTTCTTCTTTTTTTCTTCTTCATTTTCTTTTTCTCTATAATCTTCTTCTTCATCTTCATCATCATCATCTTCATCTTCTTCATATTTTTCTTCTTCTTTTGTTCTTCTTCTTCTTCTTCTTCATCTTCTTCTTCTTCTTCTTCTTCTTTTTGTTCTTCTTCTTCTTCTTATTTTTGTTCTTCTTTTT
>JAUKPT010001246.1:0-11547 GCA_032273505.1 Nanomia bijuga
ACACATAATAAAAGTAATAAAAAAGCTATTATTATAATGTATAAATATGTTTTAACACAAAGGTAATTGACTCAAAGCAAGATAGATTGTTAAGTGTTAGCTGTTGCTTTCTTGTTCTCTATTTCTTGAGATTTTGAGGGACAACTCTCAACTTGTGTTTACTTCACAGTTTAGTTCAAGAAAGCATTACTACAGGTCCCTCGGGTCAATAAAAAATCATATTTTTAATCAAGATAGATTAATCTCTTAGTACATATCTATTATCTTTTCCCATATTGCAGTAAAAGGCTTAAAACACTCATTTATTCGAATGATTTTAAACCTATAAATATTTATTTGGATATAGGCGACAAAAATTGAATTTAACTACATGTACTAAAAGCAATAATTGAAGAAGCGTGCAATTAAAATTGTTTTTTTTAATAGTAGTTTTTTTCTATACATTTAAGCCCTTTAAATGGTTTCTAATAATATTTTCTTTCTGTTTTAAAAGATTATATGCGTATCGTTTAAAACTTGAAATACGAAATTTGTAAAACGTCGGAAATTACTTCATACAACACCTTACATTTCGCTTAATTACTGAAGAACGATAAATACCTAATAAATAATATTTTGCTTCTTATGAAGCCAGATGATGTAGGTTTTGAATTACAAAATATTTTTTTCAACCTTCTTTATATTTTTCTGATAATTAAACCGAATCTTTAAACTGGCTGGATATAGGCGATGTCCGGCTAAAGGCGAATCCCCTCTAATTCTGATTTAGAAGCCAGTATATCTGAAATCCCAACAATTAGAAAATCAGTTAGAAAATCTTCATGGACAAACAATGAAATTATATCACTTGATAAAGCACGTCGGGCATGTCATGATTCATGTGAAAATAAAACGCTTGGATCTATTATTGAAAAAATGAGTAATAAACTTAATAACGATTATTTTTCAATGATGGCCAACGATATCGGTGTTGTGGCAGAGACCCATCGCATTGAGAAGGAGTTTCGACTTGCCAAATCTTTTACCATGTACTAACACACTGACACCAGTCTTAATTCTTCAGAAAAGCTCACCGAGTTCTTTAAGGACCACCTTACCGCTTGAAGTAGTTAATCCGGAACTTTATCCACATGCCTTACCACCTGATGATATAGATACAAATTCTGATAATCCCGATATGTCAGAAGTAAATGTTGCCCGGAAGAGATTCAAACACATTTATTTGATTTTACTTATCACAACCATATGGACAACCTTTACACTACCATCTTCGATAAATTGCCTTTTTAAAAATAATGGCTCAATAAGTGAAGCCTCGAACTACCGTGGGCTGTCTATTATGTCAACTTGCTCAAAAATCATCATGTCAATTATAAAAACTAGAATGAGAAACACGTACGGAAAGTTAATATCAAATTCCCAATTTGGATTTCGATCAAACCGTTTAACCACAGATGCAATATTCATTTTACAAAATGTTATAATTATTTCATCAGAGCCGCTATTCATTTGTTTTATCAATCTAAAAGCAGCCTACGACTGGATAAATCGAGATATACTGTTCAAGATTCTAGATATCCTCCTTTGGTAAAAATCCTAAAAGCATTTTACATCTTCGCTTGTATAAAAGGTTCCAAAATATAAACTTTCACCGGGTGTAGGCAAGGAGGCCTTGAATCCCCAGTTTTATTCAACGAAACGCTACATTACCATAGACTTGTCATAGGGTGTCCAATATAATATGATCTGTCTTTAAAAGTATAGTTTGGACCGAGTTTTTATCCTTTTTCTTAGATATTGCTGGGGTTTGTATCAAATCAGCATGATATAAAAGAAAATTGTGTGAAAACGCTAAGACTTTAGTTTAAGCTTAAAAAAAACGATCTAATTCTTTGGGGGTGTTAGAAGGAATAAAAATAATATTTCAAGTAAGTTCAATGTAATAACGAGAATTAAACATTACACTATGTACGTATATTCATGTATGATTCCACAAGTGTTCCTCAAGTGTTTCCACAAATTATTAGCAGTGGTATTGCTTAATTAGTCCTCCTTCATTATCAACAACCGATTGAAGTCTAGGACGGATCCGTTCATTAGGTTTTCTGGCGGATTCCATGTTAGTTGACGGCTAGTTCTAAAACATGGAACGAGGAACGGGGAACGATGGATGGAATATCGTCCAAGGAATATCTTAAACGGGGAATCGATTACTTAAACGGGGAATCGATTACTTAAATGGAGAATGGATTAATTAAACGGGAAATCGATTGATTACTTAAATGGGTTTAATTATTCAAAAAGAAGACAAACGCGCAGAATCATACGATATCTTGTTGTAATTTTTATATAATATTCTTATCAGAAAAAAGAAATTCTGTCGATGTAACCGTTCATATCTCATAGTATCTAAATAAAGTTAGTTTTGTATCGAAAAATACGAATTCTTTCAAACCATTTATAAGGAATTTCTATGAATAATTGATTTAATCATCTATATAGGAAACATCTTCGTAAAGATATCCTTTTCATAATTAATAAAAAAACTAGAAGAGCGAATGCTTATTTTGATGTTGCTTTTCAAAAAGATATTTGTATCTCATTGATTTGCTATAATTATGAATTCTCTAGGATATATCTATTGAACCAACTCTTTTCATGCCATAATCTAACATTTTGGTCTAATTTTACTAAAAAGTAGTATATTTTGTCCATTAAGGACCCCTTTTAGTAAAATATTAGAATACTGAACCCCTAAAACTATTGATTTTTGGAATTTCCACAAATTATTTTCCTTCATTGTTTTTTTTTTCATATTTTGTCTTGTAATTAACTATCAAACTGTTAAAAGTGAAGAGAAAACTATAAAATTTCTATTAGGACTGGATAGACCTATTAAAGATCGTTTTTGTAGATAAGGAATGGTTATGTAGATAAGGAAAGGTTGTGTCGTTAAGGAATGGTTGTGTAGATAAGGAATGGTTGTATAGATAGAGAATGGTTGTATAGATAGGGAATGGTTGTATTGGTAGAGAATGGTTGTACAGATAGGAAATGGTTGTATAGATAGATAATGGTTGTACCAATAGGGAATGGTTTCCTGGTTATGGAAAAACAATTTTGCTACCCGGTCGGGCAAAGTTAAAACAGTGGGAAATTATCTGAGGCCAATTTTTTGAATGTCTCTAAAATCTGATCTATATCAATTTTTTTCTGTACTTTTTTTTGCAAAATCTTGGCACATTTATTTTCTTCTTGAATATTACGTTCTTAATACGCCAGCATTTGCCCAAAATTCGTCGTTATGACTTCACAGGGAGTACCCAAAATGCATCCAAAATGTATAATTGAAAGATTGGTTTTGATATATGTTCAAAAAGGTCTTTAAACGCCGATTTCTCCTGGTTTACACTCATACATCAGCGAAATGATTTTTTTGTAATATTCAACTCTTAATTTGCCCTATTTGTATCTAATGATGTGACTTAAAGACCCCAAAATACGACAATAATGACACCACGTATTCTTCCTTCCTAAGGGACAGAAAACGATCATTATTTCATATATTTGATAACAGAATAGCAAGGGATGTAGCCCTTTAGACAATGGTGTATTATCTGCAGATTTTTACACGGTACCTCCGGCACGCAGTTACAGGACCGCCGGAACCGATTTTTGCACCGGACTAATAATATTTGAAAAGAAGAAAAATGTGCCCAGATTTTGCAAAATAAAGTACAGAAAAAGCTGCTATAGATTAGATTTTATAGATATTTGAAAAGTTGGCCTTTTTCCACTGTTTTAACTTTGTTGATGGAACTAAATTATGAAAGTTCTTTTGGGCTCACAATCGCAGTCTCAGATTCACATTTAGATTACCATTCACATTCGATGAGAAGATGAGGGGAATTGATATAAGTAATGCATAAATTTCGGGCCTGATATAAAAAAGGACTGAGATAATTTTGAAAAGTTTCAGAAAAATCTTACTTCGAAAATATCTGACCACGTGGGGCCGAGTGGGGTGGGGCCGAGCAAAAAATGGATTATTTTTACAAATTTTGAAAGTGTTACTGAGATCAAAGTTTTCACGGATGATTGCTTGGCCTCAATATCAAAACGGACCTATATAATTTTGTAAAGCTTTAGAAAAATCCTACCTCGAAGAAATCTGACCATTTGGACTATCTTTGAAATTTAGGAATGTGAAAAACATACACCGGAAAGGCATTCTTATCACAAAATCGGTACTTTTTATCCAAACTTTGTCAGAACAGTTAAGTCGAAATCAAAATTTATTTTCTTAATGTCCCAGGAGAATACGAACGTCACGAAAATCATAGCTAACTTTATTCATAAGACATTAATCGTATAGGCTCCATCCTAATAATTTATTGATTATCTATAGTATGACTATGTATGATTTATCAACTATGACTACTGACGTTACTTTATAAATGTTAATAAATTAAATCCCTCAACAGGCCAGATTCAACAAAAAAAAACACTAATCTTCAATTTCCGAGTACGACGCAACCTCTTTCTTTTCTTGGGTACGTATTTTGGCAATGGCTTTTAGTATAATTGTATTTTGTATTTGATTACATTATAGGCACACAGTGGCTCTGCACATGTTGGTTCATTTTTCAATATTTCTATTGGAGATCAACTTATGAAATTAAAAAGGATTGGCGATATGTTTTGTGGGAAGAAATGGGAAGAGGTATATTTAACAATGAATTTTGTATCAATTTTTGAACATTTTTAACAAATGAAAAGGTAATGATAATCATAAACCGAAACATCTATTTTCTATGTCAATGTCAGTATTCACAGTTCATTTCTAAAAAATATTCAGATATCTTAAAAAGCTTTTAGTCTATGCGCTGGGAAACATTTACATACATTTCGGAAATTACGATGTCACCCAATTAATTATTGTTCCTTGGACCGAGTAGTAACAGAAAAACTTGGGTGTTATCGCTGGTGGTCAGGTAATTAATTATTCATGAGAGAAAGTGCAAAAAAGTGCCATTTTAGTATATAAGGTACTGATTGGGGTGGCCATGAAAGACCTATTAATCGAAGCAGAATGGTCAATTTTCTATTGTAAATTTTAAGAAATAAGCTTTTTGATTAAGAATTAATCATCTAATTAATTATGAATGATAATAATTGTTTAAAAATACAACATCAATATCTTGGACATTAATCAAGATATCGAAATGGTTGACCCAGAATTATTACTTTCCTATTGTAAATTCGTGTAAAAAAGCTCTGAAAACAACATATAAACAATTGTCTATATCATTATCTGGAAACATGATTGATTTAAATAAGGAGTTTAAAATGATGTTTAAAATATATTCAATAATTTTTTGTTGAAAAACACCTATATGAAAGTCAAAAAATAAGAAGTCATGGCCAGCTTAAAGTAATTAAGTGTATACAAATTTCTTTATAATCGACTCTTTTGTCTTATGTAACACATTTGCAGCATTGAAAAGAGCGAAATATCTTTGTATAAACAAAATCATAAGAAAAAAACGAAAAAAACAAAATAGTTTGAAAATAAGATTTTTTTCAAAATAAAAAATTTAAATCCAGGATTAGCCGGGCCTTTATGTGAAATGGGCATTTTAGGACTCTAATATCATGAAAAATTGTCATTTCTGGTTATTTGCATTATTAGGGTTGGCTATAGAGAGAACAAAATTTGGTTTGGCATAGGGCACCATATTTTTGGACTTATTAGGGAGTAAAAAGTGACCCAAAATATTTTATTTATTTTTTTGTTCTTTATTAATGAATAAAATGCATTTTGTGACTGAAGAACATGTCACAATACTGCTTACTGAATAACACGGCCTGATATGTTACAGCTGATGGGTCATTATCTCAACAATGGCTCACTATATAAACTTCCTGTTTTACACACATGATCATATGACCGGTAGGAGTCTCATGCAAAAAATAAAAGAAATTCAGAGAAAAATAGGGAAAATATGGACAGTTTCTTTTTTGTCCTTAAACATCATTCAACTGCTTCTTTTTTGATTTCTAATTGTCAAGTTTTTGCAAACATATGGAGATCTTGTACCGTTGTTGAGATATTGACCCATCCGCTATAACATGCCAGGACGTGTCATTTAGTAGGCCGTGGTTACAACTACTTAATAGACAAGAGGATAGAATAAGCTGACCGGACCCTTCCATCAGCGTCAGCACGTGTTGAAAAGGTGAAACGACCCACAATCACTACTGGCGGGTCCAGTGAGGAGTGGTCATACTTCAACGTGAGATGGAGAGATTACGTCACGGCTACCGGCATCACTGGCAAAGACCTGGTTTTGCAACTTCTAGAATGCTGTGAAGAGGACCTCCGTAAGGACTTGACTAGGACGGCTGGTGGAAGTCTGAGCGACAAAACAGAGCGAGAGATCCTTGCAGCTATCAAAACTCTGGCTGTGAGGGAAGAAAATACCATGGTCGCCCGGGTCGCATTGAATGAGATGCGTCAGGACCGGGAGGAACCCATCCGCTCATTCGGTGCAAGAGTGAGGGGGCAAGCTAGTGTATGCAAGTACTTGCTGCAATGCTCTTGTGGCAGGGAGATCAACTACAGTGAGGAGATCCTACGAGATGTAGTTGTCAGAGGTTTGGTTGATTCAGAGATACAACTTGATTTGCTGAGCGACTCCAACCAAAACATGAAGTTAGAGGAGGTGTTCAAATTTGTGGAGAAGAAAGAAGCTGGTCGCAGGTCAGCTACTCGATTGCTTCAATCTCAGGGTGCTGAAAGTGTAACCCAATACCGCAAGACCCAGCAGTCAAGGCAGAAGGATGCTGCATCAAACAGGTCAGATCCATGCAGCTATTGTGGGAAACGTGGCCATGGGAAAAATTCCCCCGCTCAGATACGGAAAGAGCACTGTTCTGCATTTAACACGACGTGTCGACACTGCAAAAAGATGAATCACTTCGAAGCTGTCTGTCGCCAGAAGTTAAAGGTGAAGAGCTCCCCTGATGCACCCCAACAAGTGTCAGAGAATAACATGTTCGAAAGTTTTTGCTGCTTGTCAAACACCACCGAGCAGGGCAATCCTGTCTACGAGATTGCTCTTGACCACCATCTGTATGACAACCTCCAGGAGCGTTGGTTTAGGAGTCAATCCCACCCCCAACCATTAGTCACCCTAGATGCCACCGTTGCACATGAAGCCTACAGGAAGCTTGGGTTAGCCCCACAAAATACAACCACAAAGGCACGAATTTCAGCCATGGCAGACACTGGTTGCCAGAGCTGCCTCATGGGGATCAAACTGCTTCGCTTGTTCAGACTTGGCAAACAAGACCTCATACCGGTCTCAATGCAGATGCATACAGCCAACCGCAACAAAATCACCATCTTAGGAGCTATCATCTTGGAACTTGGTGGCACATCCAAGGAAGGCTGTCCCTACCTCACCCAGCAGATTGTATATGTAACAGACGAATCCGACAAGTTCTTCCTCAGTCGACAGGCTTGCACTATCCTTGGAATGATCAGCTCTGATTTCCCAACCATAGGTGAAGTTAGGAACACCACTACTGAACTATCAGATATTACTGAAACTGCGTCATCAAGCACAACTGTGTCTCCAAGCATGGTACCCACACCAGATCAAGAGCCTACAGCCGATATGGTCACAGCCGTAATTGCCAGCTGTGGTTGTCAGAAGAGAGGACCAACCCCTCCAAAACCTACTGAACTTCCCTTCCCACCCACTCAAACTGATCCGGATAAGTTGAAGGATTGGCTGTTGACACATTACAGCTCAAGTGCATTCAACATCTGCAAACACCAAAGACTTCCGCTAATGAACGCTAAACCCCTCCGCATGATGGTCGACCAAGATGCCAAACCAGTTGTCCACCACAAACCAATTCCAGTACCAATACACTGGCAAGATGAAGTCAAAGAGGGACTGGACCAAGATGTCAGACTGGGTGTCATCGAACAAGTGCCAGTAGGAGAGCCGGTCACATGGTGTCACAGAATGGTGGTGAGTGCAAAGGATGATGGCTCCCCCAGACGAACGGTGGACCTCCAAGCCCTCAATGCCCACGCTACCAGAGAAACACATCATACGCAATCTCCGTATCATCAAGCTCGGTCGGTCCCACCACACAAGAAGAAGTCGGTCATGGACTGTTGGAATGGCTACCACAGCGTCCCACTTCACGCAGACGACATCCACCTAACGACTTTCATCACTCCATGGGGCAGATATAGGTACAAAGTTGCCCCTCAGGGATACGTTGCCTCTGGGGACGGATATTCACGTAGGATGGACGAGATCACCTCAGACATAACCAACATGACCAAATGTGTGGACGACACTCTACTTTGGGCTGACAGTCTCGAGGACAGCTTCCACCAGACGGTTGAATTCCTGGATCTCTGTTGTCGAAATGGCATTACCCTGAACCCTAAAAAGTTCCAATTTGGACAAGACGTTGTCACCTTCGCAGGTTTCGAAATCACGCTGGACAGTGTCAGGCCATCACGGAAGTTCCTTGAGTCGATTGAGGACTTTCCTGTCCCAAGGAACATTCATGACATACGATCATGGTTTGGTCTTCTTAACCAGGTGTCATATGCGTTTGCCTCCTCAGCTGTGCTACAACCATTTCGTCATCTTCTCCAGCCCAGCACACCATTCTTATGGACCGACGAGTTGGATCAGTTGTTCCGTCAATCTAAGCATCACATAATCCGGGAAATTGAGGAAGGAATCAAGATCTTCAATAAAGACACACCAACTTGCCTGGCCACAGACTGGTCCAAAAGTGGAATTGGTTTCTGGCTACTCCAAAAGCACTGCTCTTGCGAATCCACAGAACCATTTTGTTGTCACGATGGTTGGAAAACAGCGCTCGTTGGCAGCCGTTTTACCAATAAAGCAGAGTCCCACTATGCACCTATTGAAGGTGAAGCACTTGCATTGGTAGACGCCCTCGATAAGGCCCGACATTTCGTCCTTGGCTGCAAGCACCTGGTTGTAGCAGTTGACCACAAACCACTCCTGAAGATCTTCAGTGATCGGGCCCTTGCTGAAATCCCAAACCCTCGTCTACGAAGACTCAAGGAGCGTTCCCTCCGCTACCAGTTCAAGGTAATTCATATCCCTGGTGTTAAACATAAAGCACCTGATGCACTCTCTCGTCACCCAGTCAGCCCCGCTGTCCAAGATAACGAGGCAGAGGAAGAGGTTAGCGCTTTTGCTGTTGAGATGACAAAACCACTTCAAGCAGTCACTTGGGCTAGAGTGAAAGTTGCTACACAGAGTGACCCTTCAATGCTGACACTACTAACACTGATTGAAGGTGGATTCCCACCATCCAAACAGGAACTCCCAATTGCACTCCAGGCGTATTTCCAGTACCAGGACGACCTCTACACCATTGACGGTGTTGCCTTTTACAAAGATCGAATAATTATTCCGCCAATGCTAAGAGAAGAAGTACTCGACATATTACATGCGGCACATCAGAGTGTTGCACCCATGATCGCACGGACGTCTTCATCGGTATTCTGGCCAGGAATTACCACTGCAATCCAAGCACGCCGCAGCCGCTGCAACGACTGTGATAGAAACGCACCTTCCCATCCAAACTTACCACCGTACCCTCCTCAGTCGCCGGAGTACCCATTCCAGTGTGTTTGTACAGATTACTTCTCCTTTGAGGGATCGCACTATCTGGTTGGAGTGGATCGCTACTCCAACTGGCCCATCATGGAAAAAGCTCGTGAAGGATCTAAGGGGTTGATTGAATCTCTAAGGCGAATGTTCTCCACCTATGGTATTCCAGATGAGCTGTCTTCAGACGGAGGACCTGAATTCACTGCCTCTGCCACGTCGACTTTCCTAAAAAACTGGGGAGTGCACCACAGATTGTCATCAGTTGCCTTCCCCCACTCAAATTGTCGGGCTGAAGTGGCAGTCAAAACTGCCAAGAGGATTATCATGTCCAATACAGGTGCAAATGGAAGTCTGGACACTGATGCCCTACAGAGAGCAATGCTACAGTACCGGAACACACCCGATCCTCAAACTGGCCTGTCACCAGCCATGTGCCTGTTTGGTAGACCCATCCGTGACTTCATCCCAATCATGCCCGGACGGTACCAACCTCACCCAACCTGGGTTGACACACTCGCAAAGAGAGAGCAAGCTCTGCAAAGGAGACACGTGGTATCCTCAGAACGGTGGTCCCACCAGACACGCAACTTACCTCCTCTACAAGTTGGAGATCATGTGCGGATCCAGAACCAGACTGGCCCCCATCCAACGAAGTGGGATAAGACAGGAATAATAATCGAGGTTCGTCAGTTCGACCAGTATATTGTCAAGGTAGATGGGTCTGGCCGACAAACATTGCGAAATCGTCGCTTCCTGAGAAAGTTTGTGCCTGTCCAACCAACAACCAACCGGAGGTCAATCCTACAGGACCTGCAACATCTGAAGCAAATCCAGCCCACCAATGATGCGCCCCATGGCAGCCCGATCTTCAAGCCATTAAATCCAGACAGACTGCAACAACAGAATGATGATTCCCATAACCCAGTACTGTTTCCTGCCTCGGATGCTGCACACCCAACACCCACACCGATACCACCAACCGTCCATGCGACAATACCACCAACTGTCCCTGCGATGGCTCCAGAGCTACATCCAGTACAGACCCCACCAGCTACACCACCGGCAACCCAGCAAGTGAAACTGAAGAGGACACCCTTGGCCCTACGCCGCCTCCGCGATTTTAATGCAAAAGGACTAAACGAATAATTCGTAACCCTCAGTGACTTTCTACGTCCCTGTGACTTAAGGGGGGATAGAGAATATTGGGATTAATTAACCAATGTAATCTTTTCTTTAGTTGAAACATTCTAAATATATGTGATATATGCATGGTATGTTGAAAAACCTGCTGGTTATTATCGATGTTTCAACGTGATATCATACTAAATGGTTTGATTGTTACACACTTGACTGTAAACATTATTGGTCACAGCTGCTATCAAAGTTGGCACAGTTGATTGATTACACACCTGGTTGATGGTTGATTGACTTCTTGCTGGTCATCCACCACACGACAAAGCTTTCAACACATCGGGTTAGCCCCGAACATACCAGGTAAAACAAAATTTCTAAATTTTACTCCTTTGCGGTGCTTCTCAGCCCCTGGACGAAGAAAAACAAAACGCATCATTGGCAGCCGCTGTTGATTTACGCTTACATCACATCGGGTCAGCCCCGAACGATACAGGTACGAGAGTTTATTAGCCTCCCCCTGTTCCCCGCACAACAATGGTCGCAGTCGAGTGTCCATACCCAGACTGTGGCTTCCGAACGGTTGATGCCTCTGAAAATCTTGCGATCACCTTGCTACAAATGCATGCGGCTGGTGTCCATCCCACAACACCAGCTGACCGGACCCTTCCATCAGCGTCAGCACGTGTTGAAAAGGTGAAACGACCCACAATCACTACTGGCGGGTCCA